>JAGSMP010001908.1:0-101581 GCA_029286625.1 Parnassius orleans
GTTAACTAATATATTTACAAAGGAATTACAATTTTTGATTACTAGGTTGTTGGACCTTTTGACAGTGTAGTGGCGGTGTAAGAATATGCACTACACTATATCGTCTCGTAGGTGTCGTAAGGGGTGACAGAAGACATACAAACTTCAAATCTTCTAGTCTTCCTAATAACACCTAAAAATAAAAAAATAAACACCGTATAAACGAGTCTACCAAGCATGGCATCTATGGCAAATGCTTCCACTATGAGGCAATCTATGGGGGAGACCTTTATTTAGCAGTGGACATTTGATAGGCTGTAATGGGTTATGGGCTGTTTTGTTTAGGAGTCCGTCCGAATTTTTATCACCCTTATATCTATTTATTTATTTAAAAACCATAAACAGATATTGTAATAGTTATAGTATACTAAACATATAGTCCAAACAGGAAGTTCATTTTCCCACTTCCTTCCGTGGGTTCCTAAGAAGCAACTATGGGAAATCCTAACAAGATATCATGGCTTCCAATATATGGTGGTATACCGCTAAAATACTCAGACCAAAGATAGGGAACAGCGTCAAAGTTTATAGTTTTGCGTATGTTGATTTGCCTGCCAAGCGTTTAGGCAAATCCTGTCCACATCGAAAGATGGATAAGTCACGTCATTACCATGAATTTGTAAAAAAGTAAAAATTATATTAATAACGATACACAACAGTTTAAATTATTTTCATTCACGGTTGCATTTCATTTTGAAGGATATGGTAACTAGTACACCTACAGGCTATGAGGTGACAAATCAACCGTGGTCTTATTTGTTTGAAGTAGGTTGCATGTGTCCACAGGCTGCAATAGTTACTTACTGTTAGGTGAACTGTGAGCTCATTTATCATTATTATAGTGTACACAAGTAAAAAATAATTAAAAAAAGAACCGGACTCCACTCATTTCTTACAGCATATCACAAGACCTCTGCTGAACATATAACACCTAATATTTGCCATTGTTGCTACGCCATACAGGAGGGTAGGCAAATCCAGTTTTAATTATTTAATATTGTTTTTAGGAAGGAACCACCACGATGTAAGAATATCCACTTCCCCATATCATTCCGGTGGGTGTTGTTAAATGCAATAGTTAGAGTTAGTTAGAGACAACTCTTGCGAAGCATGGCAACTATTGCAAATATACCTCTTATGAGGCAATCTATGGGGAGGCTTATGATCAGCAGCGGACTTTAATAGGCTGTAACGGTGACGGTTTTTAGGAAGATGCTGCTGCCCGTCTTTTATTTATTTATTTTATTAGGCTCTCACAATAATGAGTACACTGTTTCATACATGTGGAATGACATCACAATTATTATAACGTTGTATTATGCAGTCAGACGAAGTTCACAATAGCAGCATACAAATGCGTTGAAAATTGTAATTTTTTTTAAATTAGTGTTTTATTTTATAATCATGTTAATATTATTATTCATTATTTTATAGTCATTATTTATTAGTCAGTAGTTTTCTTATATTTAGGTTAGTTATAGCATCGCATTGGTTAATATAACTGTAATGATGTTATAATTATGTAATAAATAAATAAATAAATAACTAAATGTCCCATTACTTACAGGAGGGCACCACATGCATCTTCTGTTTCATTTACCTTCGTTACCTCTTACGACACTCACGTGTTGATGGATTTTTTATTGGATGGCCATACTGCACGACACCATGCCTCAGTGGCTCATTCTTACCATAGTAATGTAACTAATAAAAATTATGTTTATTTACAATGTTCTAATAATTGCCATTCATGCCATATGTACCATATAGGACACATCTGGTTTCGTATCAAAATTTTATTGTATTCAATTATACAGTTATTTTGATGTTCATTCCTAAAGATATTTCTCTCCCACAGAGACCTCCATAATTTTTTATTCTTTAACCACAAATGTCTCTATTACATGTGTAGAAAAATTTGTACCGGCTTTTTTTCCTAATTTTATGGTACTCTTATGTAAAACTTATTCGAGGTTATTTTTAAACAAAGAGGAAAGAATGATAACACAATTTTTTATTCACGCACAAAAAGAAAATTAACAAAACTAATGCTAGGAACAATATAAAAAATAATAAAAAAACGCAAAAGAAGCGCGATCGCGCCGCGCGCACTGTTTTTATACTATTAGGGGGTCTCCCTTTCTCTTTAAATATCGGCCTCCATCACTGGCTTGGAGAGTGCAGGCGCCGCGTCGATCACAGATGACGCGCTCGGCAATGGCTCGTCGTTGTCGCTTGTGACGTAGGCACTGGGTGTCGGCGCGGAGGGTCCCTCTATTCTCGACGTTCCTGCCTGGTGCTCTTCCTCTACATCCTGCCCCAAGCTTTCAGGATCAAGTAGCTTAGGTCTTGGAGACTGTCTTTTTACAAATTGAGACTCCTCGGCAGTGGACTCTTCGTCTTCAATGTCTGCGTCTGTCAACAAGATATACCATAACTATTATGTTTACGAAAACATTGTCTCTTCGTCAGCACAACATATCGTCTGAGTAAGTCATAGGCACTACGTTCACATAACTTAACAAAATAACTGATTATGTCATAGGCACAACGTTAGCATAACTTAAACAAGTGGTAAAATTTAAAATCTTGTACAACAGACTTCAATATAAATAAAATTAAAATTAAAAGTCAATCAAATATGCATTTTTAAGAATAACTCAAAAACTACTGGTCAGATCTTGATCAAATTTATACGAGATCGCATGAGAAGCACTAGCTTTCAAACAAAAATAGAATCAACAAAATCGTCTCATCTAGAAAAAAAATCTGAGGTAACACATTAAAAAAACACAGTCGACTCGAGAACCTCCTCCTTTTTTGAAGTCGGTTAAAAATAACTTATCACGTCATAACAACGTAACTTAACAACCACTTAAGTCATAGGCACGACGTTAGCATAACTTAAACTAGGCGCGACAGAGGCACGACGTTAGCTTGTCCGCCTTCTACTTTTGAGAAAGAGGCACAACGTTAGCGTATCTCAATATTACTCTTTCAGAAAGGAAGCACTGCGTTAGCTATTTCTGACACAAGTGCAACTACTCACCCTCAAAGTAAGCAGCACACACCTCGGGCGTCCACTCGCCGCGCCACGGAACCATGTACTCCGCAGCTGCTTGGGTCATCTTCCCATAGGAGCCGGCGAGGTGTTGGAGCTCGTAGCGTCCGTAGGGCAGGACCTTCACCACGTGGTATGGGCCGCGCATACAAGAGTCCAACTTGCCAGTTGCCTGCGCCTGTTTTCTGACAAAAACTAGTGAGTTCAATTCAAAACCACGGGGTGGGTTTCTCCTTTGGTTAACATAAGTATCTTGTTTGCGCTGGTTTCGTTGAAGTCGTTCCGAAGCCCTTTGACGACTCATTTCACGAAAAGCCTCTCTGTTAGGGCTTGATCCTTCAAGTGCTACGTCACGCACTAGGCTTCGTATTAGTGGTGTCGCAGCATCGATACCAACCAGCAGATTCAGGGCTGAATACTGAGTTGTCGAGTGCTTGGTGATGTTTATTACTAACTGTAGCTTCCAAATAACACTTGGCCAACTTTGCTGTCGGAAATTTGATTCGATGCGAATCATATTGAGCACCGTTAGGCAGTAGCGCTCGACCTGTCCATTAGATTGATGCATCTCTGGTGTAATCAAATGGACATCACACCCCATAGACTTCACCCAGTCAAGGAATTCCAAGCTTTGGAACATTCCCCCCTATCAGGTTGGGTAGGTCTACTATCATCTTGGGTGCCCCAAATAAAGAAATAGCGTTAGTCACATGACGTTTCAGCTCATTAGCGTCCTGTCTATACATGGGGTAAAGAAGACAGAAATTTGAAAATGCCTAATGTCGATAACCATCTGCCTCGGGAAGGGGCCCTAAAGCATCTATATGGATGGTTTCAAACGGCAATTTTGGTTTTTCCCACGAATAAATTGTTTGCAAAGAAGCGCGTGCAAACTTTTTATGCGAAATGCACACTAGACAATGTGAAATTTACTTCTGAATAAACCTTCGTAACCCCGGGAACCAAAAATGCTTTGTTATTAGGTCAAAAGATTTATCACTTCCCATATGATTATGTTCATCATGGAACACTAAGTAAACTCAATCTATGTCCCTTAGGAATGTATCATAGAAGTTCAAGATGTTCCCCGGTAGGCGAATAATAGGAGTAGGGTGTAACTGTCCGTCAGTTAGTTTATGTATTAGAGTCTGCGTCTCCTCATCAGATGCCTGAGCAATGCGTGCCCAATTTAGGGGCTTTTCACAGAACAAACATTGACCGGATTCCGACTTAAATAATCGACATGTGACATAAATGAACCCTTACGGTATTCTAAACCAAAATCAAAATCCTGTAGGTATAGCCACCACCGGGCCACCCTGGGTAATAAATCCTTTTTACGTTGAGTAAGTTTAAGCGCGTTACAATCAGTTACCACGGTGAAACGTACACCGACAAGATAATGCCTGAAGTGCTGCAAGGCTTGGACTACAGCAAGGGTTTCGAGCTCATATGAGTGGTACTTACTTTCAGCTCCCTGCGTCAATTTGCTGAAATAAGCCACCACTCGCTTATGTCCACCCTCGTGTATTTGCATAAGGACAGCACCATACCCAATGGAGCTTGCGTCTGTGTGATTTTCAATCGGCAGGGAAGGATAATAAACTGCAAGTACAGGTTCGCTCGTTAACCACTCAATAATATCCTTACGAGCCGATTGCTGCTCCACACCCTAAGCTTAGAACGATACTGGAAACATGGTCATACTTACGTAAGCCGAAATGAACCTAATGCAATTGTTAAGAAGGCGCTCAACTTATCGAGAAGATATTGAGATAGATCTGGGTAACACACATCCTCATAATCAATAATGGGTAATGTCAAAGTCTGGATAAGTAGAAGTTTAGTTTTAAAAGGCAGAAAGTTTTTGAGACGGCAAAGAGAACGTAAGGTGGCAGTAACTTTACGGCTTATTTCAGCAACTTGAACTCCCCAGCTTAAGGTATGGTCCATATGTGAGCCAAGATTTTTTAGAGATTTACAAAATGGCAGCAACGTTCCATTGTAAAATACGGGAGAAAGATCATCGTTATTAATCTTGGCTAATATTCTGGTACTACCTATAACCATTACTTTACATTTGGATGGGTTAACCGAAACACCATGTCTGTACGACCAATCTCTTAAGGCATCAAGGTTGTGGTTGATTTTGTTAATATTATCATTAAGATCATTAACACTAGACTGCACATAGAGCTGAAGATCATCTGCATACAGATGGTACGAACAGTTGAGAACTGAAGTGATAGAATTTATAAATAGAGAAATCATTATAGGAGAAAGTGTTCCGCCTTGCGGCACGCCTGTTTCAATGTCAGCCCATGTTGAGGACTCTTGTCCTAATCGAACTGATTGCTGGCGGTCGCGAAGATAGGATGAAAACCATTCCAAAGCTGGGATTGAGAATTTAAGATTAGCTAGGAAGGCTATAAGGATATCGTGGTCGACTGTGTTAAAAGCATTTGAAAAATCAACTAGCACTACCACTGTAAGCTTCTGCTCATCCATTCCCATTTGAATGTCATCTGTGACTTTTCAAGGCAGTGGTAGTACTGTGACCTGCACGAAAGCCTGACTGATATTTATTCAGCAGGTTATGTTTGGTTATGAACATAGAGATTTGCTTGTGAACACAGGCTTCCAGAACTAGGTATGGCAAAATTGAAATTGTTCGAAAATGGGTGGGTAATGAGGGATTACGTATTTTAGGAAGTGGTCGCACAAATGTTTTTTTCCACTGAGTAGGATATTGGCCTGAGTCAAGGGAATAGTTTACTAAATGTGTGATTGCAGCTAAAAGGCACTCAAGGATCATGGATATCATAACCTTACTAACCTCTCTGATTTAATAGCTAATACTGATTTCTGAAACTCATCCACAGTCACAGGTAAAAAGTGAAAAAAAAAGGAATAGGAGGAGAAGGCATGGATTGAATGGAAGCTATTGTTGTAGAACAAACTGTGGGATCCAATGGAGAAATAGAGATAATGATGATTTATTTCACCCAGAGTGAATGATAGAACATGATCAGATGTAACGGCCTTATTAATACCTAGTGTTATAAGAAATTTCCACACATCGGCGATCGAAGAATTTGTAATATTACTATGGATATAACGGCGTTTAGCATTTCATACCACCTGATTGCATCTGTTTCTTAGAATTTTGTAGCAATACCAGCTCTCCCGAGTACGATGTTTCTTAAATTTTACAAATGCTCGATCTCGCCTGGTCATTGCCATCTTTACGGCCCTCGTCATCCACGGGGCTGGTGGACGTTTTACTCTTACCTGATGTTTAGGAGCATGATTGTTGTACAGACTAAGAACTATTTTATTAAGTATGGAGACTTTATCGTCAATAGAAGTTGATTTAAAAACAGAGGTTAAGTCCATACGATATGCGTCACTTTTAAGTTTATCAGAATCCATTTTAGCGAAATTACGAATATATCATATATAAGTAAGGATTACGAATATAGTACTGCGGGATTGTGCTTAGGAGAAACAAGCTTATATGATATATAAGTAAGGTCATGTCGTGAAAAGCAGGAGCCGATAGTTGTCCGTGCTTAATAACATAATCGGGAGAAGCCATGATAATATGATCAATCCATGATTCATCAGTGTCAAAGTTGTGGTGAGTTGCCTCTAAGGGGAGAATGTGGAGATCGACTAACTCTATGACTGATCGAAATTTTTGAGAACGAGAAGAATTTCTCAACAAATCAGTATTGAAATCACCCATAATTATGCAGTGCGTGTACTCAGATGAAATGGTAGAAGGCGCTTTCAAAAGCGTCGAAAAGTTAATAGCAGGTGGACAGTATACTACCCCAAGAATTGCCCTTACACCTTTGATATCGATTTCCAGAAACAGAAACTCCAATGAGGCAGAATAAGGAGATGGTGAAGCTAAAATTATTTTATAAGGAATATTTGCTCTCAGGTATATGGCAGCACCTCCACCTCCTTTTCATTCCGGTCATTACGCACAATAACAAAGTTATTTAGAGGATACAAGCTGGACATTAATGATGGCTTTAGCCAACTTTCTGATACTAAGATTGCATGAACACAATCTATAAAAAAATTTCTTCAAAATAAGATTAATGACCCGGTATGCTCTGAGCATTAACATGACATACATTAAGAAATTCTTTACAAGGAGTAAGTAAATCAATAAGCTCATCATTCGTGGCGGCTGCTCGAATGTGTGGATTAATAATCCCGCGTATTACAATTGCATACACTAGTTAGTTATCAGAATTTGTACTCATTATCTCGTATAAAATATTTGCAACGTCCGGTTATTTCGGGCACAACGGAACGAACTCCTTTTTAAAACTACTCCAACTACGATCGCTCGTTACCCTCGTTCAACCATGTTTTAGTGTCACCTTTTAAGCAATTACCTATACGTGAAAGGCATTTTAATCAGATCAATTATTCAAAGTTTTAGCGCAGTCTACCTCCTTGCACCAAACTTCAATGTTGTGAATACTAGGTCAAAGTTCGAAACGTAGTAGTGTTGACTAGAACTCGCTCCCGTGTTGATAGAACGAATTGCATCAACTATCCGATTAGCCACCGTAGACGACTTATTTTCTTCACTCAGGATACGTTCCGACGCGTTTTCCACGTCCCTACTAACATGCGGTTCAATCGGTACCCGTGTTGGTAGGGCGGTGTTCGTAACGCATTATACGGTGCTCACGCGTTGGCGTAGACTGGTTGCGGGAGGTGACGTCACGCATCTAGCCACAAGAGACGTTAACCGGCGCCGGACTGGCGGCGTTGAATCGCGAGCAGACTGCGGAGCGTGATAGCCAGCAACCTGTTCTCTAAAGCACTTAAACGTGCCAACACAGTACTTATCCCTTTACTCAAATCACTAACCGGAGTATGAGCACGGTATCGACTACGTCGTCGCTCTCGACTATTCTATCGACTGCGGCGACATTCCTTCCTCTTGTACTTCGCGTAGTTAAGGAATCAAATGGCGAACGACAAGGAATCGCGTTAGTTGTTTTATCCCACTTTAGATCTTATGAAAACTTATGAGAGGTTATTTTTTTAAATAAACAGTAAATAATAATAACACAATTTTTATTAACACACTAAGAGAAAATTAACAAAAGTAATGCAAGGAACGATTTTACATGTATATCGGCCCCACGCAAAATAAGGGCGATCGCGTTTTTTGCGCCCAATGCAGGCACCCTCCGGAAACGGGGGAGGTGGTGAATGTTTTAGCATACCACGCAGCCGGCTGCGTGGTTATGTGAGACTCACTGCGACTAACCTAACCTAAGTGCCTACCCACTAAACACCATCTTGGGAACGGTTTTGACCATAGTGGCCTTTCTACCGAGATTTGATGCGACCCCAGGGACAGGGGCGCTGGCGGCAGTGGCCGATGAGAGACGCGCCTTACTAAGGCTTATTGAACATTAGAGGGAGGCTTGGCCTGAGCCGACAGAGGCAGTCCAGGTCGGCCGAAAGCTTGTTGGGGGTCCGAGAGAGTTTCTCGGTCTGCGGACTCGATAGCGAGAGGAAGTGGGCTGCGTAGGAAGCTGCCTCACGAATGAAATGATTAGAGTGAGATTCTGAGGCTTTGAAGAAGTTCTCAGAGAGTGTTTTAGAAATTGCTGGACTATGGGAAGCTCTAAGTCTCGATGGAGGTCGGCGTTACGGACGTACCAGGGTGCGTTCGTAGCCCGACGACAAAAGGTTTTGAACAACTTGAAGTTTGTTCAGAGTTTTAGGTTAGCGTGAGCAAAATGGGGGCCGTAAGACATTACGGGTCGTATGCAGACCTTATAAAGGTCCGCTTGTTGCGGAGGACATTTACTGTGTCGGCCCAACATACTGTTGAGCCTACCCAGATAAAATCGCGCGTTTCGAGTTACTCTCTTAACGTGAGCCTCGTGTCAAGGGTGACACCTAAGTATTTGGCAGACGTGTGCCAGGACAGGGGTCCCTAGCATACGGATTGGCGGAGTGATAGTGGGGCGGCGTCGTTTATGTTCGAAGTGAACGGCGGAGCTCTTCTCCGGGTTCACATTGATACGCCATTTTTGTAACCAAGCTCCTAAGTCATTAACTGACTTTTGGATCTTGTTCCGTATAAAGGGTAGTGAGGTGCCTTTGCAGTAGAGGCAGTGTCGTCTACAAAGAAGGAGAGCTGAACACCATTCGACGAGATGGGAATGTCGTTGGTGTACAGGATATATAGGAGGGCAAGTACGGAGCCTGAGGACACCGGCTTTGATTTGGCGCGAAGAGGAGAGCGTGCCTTCGTGTCTGAAACGAAAGGTACGGTCCTTCAAGTAGGAGGCCACGAGACGAACAAGACGATCAGGGAGACCTATTTTGTGTAGTTTGTAGATAAGGCCTTCGTGCCAGACTCTATCAAACGCTTTCGCTATGTCGAAAAGACCGCGATGGTCTTATGACGGCGAGGATAAAACCGCTGAGGATGTATTCCACAAAGGTGGACAGGTGAACTTGTTGGGGACAAGAGTGTTTCGCTCGGAAACAAATTGGTGAGGGATGACAAGAGGGTCACCGTCTGTGGGAAACAGATGGCGCCTCATGCGAGTAAGGATGACTCGTTCAAATAGTTTGCCCATGGCCTTGAGGAGGCTGATGGGATGATGACTGGAGGGAGGTTGTGAGGCTTTCCTGGCTTGGATACCAATGACAGTTGCCTCTTTCCACGTGGTGGGAAAGTAACTAAGGTTGAAGCAGGCGTTGAAGATAATAGCCAAAAGGTTAACACCTGCTCAGGAAAATTTTTAAGGGCTTGGTTGGAGATGCCATCCGCGCCCGGAGTTTTGGGCTTCAGTCCTTTGATGAGGATGAGATCTCATCATTGGACACAGTGATAGGGTCAGAGACTGTGGGGGTGAGTTCCGGCGGCGGACCTCACCTCCACTGTCTGGATGTGGGTTGAGCTGGGAGGCATTGAGCAGCGATGCTGTCTCAAAGCACTCAGTTTTTCCTCGTCCTCGAAGGCAGTAGTACCGTCGGGGCGAGACAGAAGGGTATGGTGATGGCGTCTATGCGGAGGGCTCTTGCCATCTGATAGTACGCTGTATGAGAGGAGAGATATTCTCCATGAGATTACTCTTTTCGAGGTCTGGAAGTTCGGAAGGCGTGAACGGACTTCTCGTTGAAGACGATTGGCTGTACGTCTATATTCGGGGTTGGATAGAGTGCTGCTCTCCGGAGAGCAGCTCTCTTGGCTTTTTATTAGGTTGCTAATATGTGAGGAAGACCATTATTAGCAACCGGGACGACCTTTCATTCTCCTTAAGGGAGGATGTTATAAGGGTGGAGAGAATCGACCACGGTGTCGATTTTTCGGTACTGTCGAATAAGTCCGAAGGGGGATAGGAGAGTCCGGAGAGTCCAAAGCTGTAGCTAGAGACGTCTTGAAGCCCTTCCAGTTAGTGAAGGTTTTCGTGGAGGATGGGGAGGTGGCTGATGGCCAAGTATGAGGGAGACAGGGCGGTGGTCGGATCCAAGATCGTCAAGGGTCTCGATTGACCTGAGGTTGAGAGAGACTTTTTGATATTATATTGCAAAGTCTAATACGTCAGGAGCGTGGTTGGTATTGTCGGGATAGTGAGTGACACCGAGGGGACTGAGAACAGTGAGGTCGAGAGACTGCGTGATATCAAGCAGTTTCTTGCCACTCTGAGTAGTAGTAAGACAAGTCCAACCAGTATGCTTGGAGTTAAAATCTCCAAACATAATAACTGAATTGCCTAATGCCAGGATGGCCTCAAAATCTTTATTGAGAGGAGAGTTCCACTAGGTATATAGCAAGAGGCTATGACGATGGACGGATGTCCAGTTAAGGCCAGCCTGCATACCGTGGCTTCCATATTGGTAAGCGGCAGAGTGGGGATGTGAGAGCAATGTAGTATCTTCTTGTAGTAAATGGCAGTACCGCCGCCTTTGCGGTCAGGTCTGTCATTACGAAAGAAGAGAATACTTTTGATGGAGAAGCCTTTGAGGTTCTGTGGTCTGATGTGGGTCTCCTGGAGGAGGAGGAGGTCGGCTTCGCGATCTCGAAAGAAGCTTAAGCTCGGGGAGGTTATTACGCAAACCGCAGTATTGAAAGAAAGCGATAAGCCCTTAGGCTTAATACGTCCGTGGGACTTTGGGAGGCGGGTGCTCTGTCATTTTAAGTTAAGTTAAATTAAATTAATTTAACTTAACTTACAATGAGCACAAGAGGTTGTGGTGTTCGGTGGCACTGCGCCGGGAAACCGCGCCTATGTGGGGGCTCGACCTTCACTCGCGACAGGCCGCACACTGTGCGTACCTGCCGGAAGATGTCTTTGGCCTCCGGCACGTTTGTCAGAATGACTAGGGCAAGCGGGAACCTCTTGCCCTTGCTGCTGTGCATCTTGTGCACAGCCTCAACAGGGAATCCCTGGGACTTAAGGTCCTCAAGGATGTCCTCGTTGGAGATTTCGAACGGGACGCCGCGGATAACGGCCTTGACTTTACGCTCTTCGGGGTGAGCGAACGTGTGGTAGGACACACGCTCGGTTGTGAAAAGCCTTGTGAGGCGACGAAAGTCATCTATTGATGACTGGATGATTTTTATGGCTTCCCTGTAGTTTGTGGCCTGATCATAACTGATCTTCGTGTCTTAACAGATTTTCGACAGTCGGGTATATTGTGCCTTGTCTCTAAGGAAGACAGGGGGCGGGATCTGTTTTTGCGAGGGTCGGGGCGCAGCGAGCTGCTGGCTTGGAGGGCGCGGGGAGGTTGAGTGGCACTAAGGGTACTGCGGCAGCGGCGGAGGCTGCGGAGGTGGAGGCAGCTGTGGGAGCTGCGGGGGTGAGTGCAGCGGCGGGGACTGCGGGGGTGGCGGCACCTCCGCAGCCCCCTCCGGGCCGCGCTTGGACTTAACTACCGATAATGGGGTCTCGTCAGTCATTGTTCCATCTGAGTCCGTGGAACTACTGCTGGATTTATATCCGGTATGGGTGGCAGACCTCTTCCGGGAGGACGCGGAGGAGTCGGAGCACGAGCACTCCATGGAGTTGGCGTCGTGGGACGCGGGCAAGTCGGTCTGCGGGGCAGCCGTGGGGGCGACGGGGGCCTGGGGGTACATGCCTGAGGGGCAAGGGACGTGAGGATTGCGACGAGTGCCATCTCATCCAGTTGGTTCAGGGCAGTGACGATTGACCTAAGGTGGCGCAAGTGGAATGTCAGGGCGATCGCGCCGCGCGCACTGTTTTTATACTATTAGGGGGCTTGCAGGGGAAGGGAGGCTTCTATCTCCTACAACAGTACATTTTCACCGTATCTCATTGATAACTTGACTTACGCCAACTCTTTTATAAAACTCTGATCACTACGTATGTCGCTTGCTATAAAAGCAAACTAAAATTTTAAACTTTATCCCGCCTTATTAATGAAAAGGTAATAACTATACGATACTATAGTGTTGGACTATCTTGAGATAATATGTCTTTGATATCTAGCGGATAAGGTCTATATTTTCATATAATTGACATAGGTTCCTGGTCATACAATTATTGTATGTTTATTGGATATTATATTTGTTGTGTAATATTTGTATAATAGTATAATATATTGTGGCCGTTTTATAAACATCTCAAAAAATTTAACTTGGTTTAGTTTTTCTCTTGTTTTATATGTATGAACTTTAAATATGTTAATTATTAAACACAATTAAAACAACCAAGCGATGAATTCTTAACTACTTTCATGTTGCATTTTTTAGATAGTTCGTGTCCGCCATATTAGTTTTTATGACAACTTCATATAGTCTGCGCTACCCGCGCAACTGAGACAAATCGATCGAAATATTTATTGTTAAATCCGATAAGTAACTAGTTTGATAAATACGGGCGGACAAAGAACAGGGCGTACAAATCAGCCAAAATATAATTACCCTGCTTTTGGGCTCCGCTGTTGTCCAGCGAAATAAAATCACAGCACTATCTGAACAGAAAACAACTATTTTGATGGTTATACAAAACCTGTCACGATATATAATAAAATTATTCGTTCATAGCCCTTAACAATCCACAGCTGAACATGAGCCTCCTCCGTTCCGAGAAGGATTTGCCATACGGATTGTCGATCACAGACAGATATCTCGCACTTTTGACTCTGATCCCCGTAGCCAGTCAAACAAGTACATTTATATTAGACGCCACTAGGTCTTTCTGGTTTTCCCTGTGGTCGCCTCCAACTTCCACGGTATGACATAGGGTGTTGTATACAGATCTGAAACCGCTACCACAAGATTAATACATAAAAAGAATGACAAACTTGTATATATTTCTTCATCACCCCACAATTGTTCACAATGGGACATAGGTCTCTCCCATGGTAGAGAGATGTCTTAATCTTCATTTTCCGCTGCTTTCCGTCACCGGTTTTGGGTATTTAACGCCTGACCTGAACAGGAAGGCTTAACCAACAAGTAAGATATACTTTCTCCATAGTCGCCTCATACGACACCCACTAAATGAAATGGGGTTAAACATATTATCTTACACTACCATCACACTGCAAATCTTATTTGCTCGTGTAAAAAATATTAACTATCTTTTATGTCTTGCCACACTAAGAGCCGATTTTCCAATCGTCAGTTAAAAGTTATCCATCAAATAAATTATAACCCGACTTTTTTATATGAGAGGGGGCAAACAAGCATACGTCTCACCTGATGGTAAGTGACTACCGCCGCCCACGAAAAACTGCAATACTAGGGGAAATGCAGATGCGTTGCCGGCCTTTTAAAAAAGAGTAGGCTTTTTCTTGTCCCTAAGTCGTATCGGTCTGAAAAAATTGCTGCTGGTATTTGATTCCGCAAGGAAGTTGTACGAGGAAGAAAACTTCTAAATCGCACAGTAGTGGACCGCCAATCATCCAGATGGTACGGATGGTATTTCGAGTTCTGTCGTGATGTGCGATGGTGAAATTGAGCGACTGAAATTAGTCCGAACAATTCCTCTGAGCACTCCCCGTGGTAGATACGGTAGAATGCGCGAGATGCAACATCTTCGCAGCGCCAGTGAGTCAAGCCGATAAGTAAGAGGTTGGTCGCCGACGATTCGAACCGCTCTGCGCGGGATGCGATCAAATGAAAGGAGCTAGAACTGGGGAATCCCGGCCCAGAGATGGGAACAGTATTCCATGTGCGGCAGAACCTGCGCCTTGTAAAGTTGCAGGCGGTGTGCCGGCATGAAATACTGTCCCGCTCTGCTGAGCACGCCAAGCTTTTAAGAGGCCATTTGGCCTCCTCTTCCAAGTGACCACGAAACTGCACGCCATTCCATATGTCCGATACTGGCTGAGGCAACAAAGGGAATGCCCTGAAAATGAGGAAACACGACAAAGTGGTTCTTTTTAGCGGTAAATGTGCAAACTTGTGTCTTCTGGGGATTGAACTGGACTAGATTTAGTTGCTCCCAATTGGAAACCTTGGTCAACAAAGTCTCGACTTCAGACACAAGTTTGTTCCGGTACTCGGCGACGTTTTCCCGAGAAATATTTGCACGGCCGGTGTAAAAGCATCACCAGTGCTGTTGTCCGCACAGCAATAAATGTTACCGGTTTGCAACATATCATTGATATACAGAAGAAACAGCGTCGGTGATAGCAAGCAGCCTTGTGGAACAACAGCGTTAATAGGCTTGTAATCGGTGCATGCACCGATTACAAGCCTATTAACAACCTATTAAATCCAATTGCACAATTTCTAGGGAAGCCCATAGGAAGGAAGCTTCGAAAGAAGCACTTTGTGCCAAACCCGATCGAAGGCCTTCGCTATGTCCAAATTAGCCTCCCTCTTCGACTCGATCGCCTGCGCCCATCTGTGTGTAAGGTAACCAAGAAGATCACCAGTTGAACGACCCCGACGGAAACCGTACTGATGGTCACTAATCAGCTGGTGCTCCTCAAGGTACCTCATGAGCTGGCAGTTAATAATGGACTCCATTATTTTCGAGAACAAGGAGATGATGGCAATAGGACTGTATTTGCACGGATCAGAGCGGTTACCTTTTTTAGGGATCGGGTGCACGAAAGCTATCTGCCATGAATTCGGTACAACGCTTAGGGAGTAGGAGTACCGGAAAAGACGCGTTAGAACCGGTGGCTACTCTGGAGCGCACGTCCTCAGCACAATTGGCGGGATTCCGTCAGGGCCACTCGACTTGTGGATGTCCAGGGAGAGGAGTGCTTTGCGTACTGAGCACTGTGGGAATCGTACATCAGGCATAGAACACTCACACTGCGGGATGGTCGGCAGTGTGTTCCCCCGTCATCGTTAGTCGAGTTGGATGCAAAAAGGGAGCCTAAAAGGTCAGCTTTCTCTTTTGTGGCGTGAGCCAGTGAGTCGTCCTCCCTGTGAAGAGATGGAAGTGATGGCTTACAGAAATTCCTTTGGACAGCCTTGGTGAGAGACCAGGATGCACGGGTTCCCGAAGTAAGGTGAACTAATTTCTCGCCAATTCTGCCAATGCACTCAAACTTTGCCGTGGCAATAACTCTTTTAAAGGACCTGGAGGCGAAGTTATACTTCTTTTTAAGCATGCTAGTATTTACATCCAGAGCTTCTGAAGCGTCTGAAAATAAATTCAAACAATTAAACTATTGAATTAATAAAACTGTAATTTTTAATTTGTTTAAATTGTATTTTATTAAGTTTATCTATATCGCCCAACATAGCGAACGTATTATAGAAACTCTATTCTTATTATTTCCAACGCAGATTAATTTACCTCTGATCTGTCGCAGCGCAAACTTTGGCAAAGCTGTAGACAATTTATGCAAGACTGTCTGATATAAAAAGCAATAAACTGACGTCAAGCGGAATATTCATGTAAATTATCTGCATAAACAATTGACGGCATTGTTTCTTCCTTTAGTCTTTATTGATTCTTAGATTATGTATAAGAACGAGTGGTATAATTAAAAAAAATTGTACAACCGACTGCAATATAAATAAAATGAGAACATCATCAATGTATTCGAAGTCAATTAAATATGCATTATTAAGGATAACTCAAAAACTACTGGTCAGATCTTGATCAAATTTATATGGAACTACATGAGAAGCATCAAAATTTCAAATAAAAAAAAGAATCGTCAAAATCGGTTCACCTAGAAAAAAGTTCTGAGATAACACACATTAAAAAAAAATACATTTGAGTTGAGACCTCCTCCTTTTTTTGAAGTCGGTTAAAAAGTGTGTGGCCGTGGAAAAAAAAGGGGAGATCTCCCGCCGGGCAAGGTGTTCTGCCCGAGAAGCGGGCAACTGGTAGTTCGCAGCTATTCTATATATACTGCTTTTACTTCGGAACTTTGATAGCGCGATTTAGGCTTCGGTGTATTTTTGCTTGTGAAGCGACGACTTACGCCGCCACATCACCCCCCTGCTCAGACCGGAAGTCGATAGTGCAGTCTAGATATCGATGAATGTACAAGTGCCAGGGAATTGCCTTGTAGTCTGTGGTGAGTCGAGAAAAAGGCAAGTAATCTGCGAGAGTGCCGTGAAGCAGAGGCAAGTAGTAAGGCTCAGAGCCGTGCTGAACACTGTTGCGCAAAGAGTAGCTTGAAGGAACAGGAAGCATTATTATTCCAGTGCTGCGATGAACCTTTGTAAAGCTAGATGGTTTGCAGAATGTGATGAATAATAAATAATAAATGATGACAATATATTCTCGGGAGCGAATGAATGGGATACTTAAGGACGATGACGAAGGTTTGAAGTTGTAGTTTCCGAAGGTTGTTGGTTGTAGCGTGTTCATATCACGTCGGTTGGTCGCCGCTGTAGCCGGTGGAAGGAAAAGAGGGGATCTCCCGCCGAGCAAGGTTTTCTGCCCGAGGAGCGGCCAACGCTCCGAGTGGTAGTTCAGAGCTATTCTATATACTCGTATACTGCTTTTACTTCGGAACTTTGATAGCGCGATTTAGGCTTCGGTGTATTTTTGCTTGTGAAGCGACGACTTACGCCGCCACATCACCCCTGCTCAGACCGGAAGTCGATAGTGCAGTCTAGATATCGATGAATGTACAAGTGCCAGGAATTGCCTAGTAGTCTGCGGTGAGTCGAGAAGAAGGCAAGTAATCTGCGAGAGTGCCGTGAAGCAGAGGCAAGTAGTAAGGCTCAGAGCCGTGCCGAACACTGTTGCGCAGAGAGTAGCTTGAAGGATCAGGAAGCATTATTATTCCAGTGCTGCGATGAACCTTGTAAAGCTAGAAGGCTTGCAGAATGTGATGAATACTGCAGACAATATCTTCTCGGAGCGAATGAATGAGATACTTAAGGACGATGACGAAGGTTTGAAGTTGTAGTTTCGAAGGTTTTGGTTGTAGCGTGTTCATATCACGTCGGTTGGTCGCCACTGTAGCCGGTGGAAGGAAAGAGGGATCTCCCGCCGGGCAAGGTTTTCTGCCCGGGAGCGGCCAACGCCCGAGTGGTAGTTCAGAGCTATTCTATATACTCGTATACTGCTTTTACTTCGGAACTTTGATAGCGCGATTTAGGCTTCGGTGTATTTTTGCTTGTGAAGCGACGACTTACGCCGCCACATCACCCCTGCTCAGACCGGAAGTCGATAGTGCAGTCTAGATATCGATGAATGTACAAGTGCCAGGGAATTGCCTTGTAGTCTGTGGTGAGTCGAGAAAAAGGCAAGTAATCTGCGAGAGTGCCGTGAAGCAGAGGCAAGTAGTAAGGCTCAGAGCCGTGCTGAACACTGTTGCGCAAAGAGTAGCTTGAAGGAACAGGAAGCATTATTATTCCAGTGCTGCGATGAACCTTTGTAAAGCTAGAAGGCTTGCAGAATGTGATGAATACTGCAGACAATATCTTCTCGGAGCGAATGAATGAGATACTTAAGGACGATGACGAAGGTTTGAAGTTGTAGTTTCGAAGGTTTTGGTTGTAGCGTGTTCATATCACGTCGGTTGGTCGCCACTGTAGCCGGTGGAAGGAAAGAGGGATCTCCCGCCGGGCAAGGTTTTCTGCCCGGGAGCGGCCAACGCCCGAGTGGTATTTCGGATCTATTCTATATATACTGCTTTTACTTCGGAACTTTGATAGCGCGATTTAGGCTTCGGTGTATTTTTGCTTGTGAAGCGACGACTTACGCCGCCACATCACCCCCCTGCTCAGACCGGAAGTCGATAGTGCAGTCTAGATATCGATGAATGTACAAGTGCCAGGGAATTGCCTTGTAGTCTGTGGTGAGTCGAGAAAAAGGCAAGTAATCTGCGAGAGTGCCGTGAAGCAGAGGCAAGTAGTAAGTGTAAAATTAAGGCGCCAAATTTTGTCCTTAAAGGCGTCCACTAATTATTATCTTAAGTGGATTCATTTCAAAGAAAAATCTTTTATTCCTACATTGCATCTAAACTCTCTCGAGATAACACGAAGGAGGCGTTCCCTTCTAAGCTATTACGGCACTTTGGAATAAGTGTGCATTTAATTTAAAATCCCCCTAAGCATCGACCCCACACAAGAGCAACCATTAAAGACCTAACTAGAAAGGTAACATTTCTGTACGTGCTCTTTATGTTACCTTTGGTGTCTGTGTTTTTAGATTTTGAATTTTGATTTACCCTTACATAAGCTTAATTTTTTCGAATTGTTTAAGATTGAAGTGGTAAGTGAACTAACACTACTAACTAACCTACTGTAGCAATAAATGTATGGTAAAAAGTTAATTGTTAATTGTTAAAGTTTATTGTATATGTGCAATAATTTACTTTAATGAAGTCTTGGCTTGTGTATGATAGCACAATGATTGGATGCTTTGAATATACAAATATAACAAACGATCTTATTGGATTTAAAAGAAAATAAAAGTAAAGTAATTTAATTATATTCATTTTGATTTTGTTGATTCAATTCTTTGTATTGATGTCATAAACCATCTTAAACCATTTAAAATATTATAAGAATTCATCGCTTGGTGTTTTTAATTGTGTTTTATAATCAGCATATTTAAAGTTTATACATATAAAATAAGAGAAAACCTAAACCAAGTTAAATTTTTGAGATATTTATAAAACGGCCACAATATATTATACTATTATACAACTATTACACAACATATATAATTACCAATAAACATTCGATAATTGTATGACCAGGAACCTATGTCAATTATATGAAAATATATACCTTATCCGCTAGATATCAAAAACATATCTCAAGATAGTCCAACACTATAGTATCATATAGTTATTACCTTTTCATTAATAAGGTGGGATAAAGTTTAAAATTTCTGTTGGTAGTGGAAGGTGAGGACCAAATACTTTATTGTTTGCATAAAATTTGCAGTAAACTAAGCTTCATTAGACTTTAGTTTGCTTTTTATAGCAAGCGACATCCGTAATGATCACAGTTTTATAAAAGAGTTGGCGTAAGTCAAGTTATCAATAGGATACGATGAAAATGTACCATAAAATTGGGAAGAAAAGTTGGTACAAATTTTTCTACAGATGGAATAGAGACATGTGTGGTTAAAGAATAAAAACATTATGGAGGTCTTTGTGGGGAGAAATATCTTTAGGAATGAACATCATAATTACTGTAGAATTGAATACAATAAAATGTTGATACGAAACTTAGAATCCTACAAAACGTATTTCGTTACTTAATTGTAGTAAGGTACTATGTCGTAAGAGTATGTAAAATATCAGACATATTTTTTAGCTTATGACAGAAGGTAGTATATACATTACGTTTAGGCCTGAAATCAAATAATCAGACCACTGACGCGAAGCAGGGATAAAGCTGAGTAACGGTAGTGTCCAGCAGTAGACTTTAAAGGGTTGGTGAAGGAGAAGAAGAAGAAGAGCCCATTAATTTACAAAACAGATGAATGGAATTTTTTCTAATCGAATCAGAGGGACAAATGAACACACAGTCGACCTGATGGTAAGTGGATACTGTGGCCCATATACATCTATATCTTTCCTCGACTAAGAATCTAAATTCAGATACGTTGTCACCCTAAGGACTAAGATAGAATGCCCCGTTTCCAGTTAAAAGGGGCTTTGGTTCCCTGCATTCACCATACGAAACAGCAACATCAAGCTGCTATTTTACGCTGGTATTCTGTGAAAGCGTGGTCCTAACCCAGAGGAGCCCACCCATTTGTGCTACAATCATAATATTTCTGCAGCGTGGCTCTTCTAAATATAAGATTCATATTTATATTCCAATTTGATTACATACATTTTTTATGTTTTCTTTTTTTTTCGTTTCGGTACGTATTATTTATAGCAATAAATCTTCAACAACTTTCTAAGGAAGTAAATACAAGATGAAAAAAAACATTACATCTGCTTTCACATTCATAACGTCATAAATATATTACAGTTCTTTTATTTGGAAATGGATTAACAAATTCTTTAGTCTTATGAGGCATTGTAAATATTATTGCACTTTTATAGGAATAAAAAATGATAACTGATATTACAATATATTTTTTATTTGAAATACATGCGTTATTTACTGATAAATAGATTTCGATTCTTTCGAGGGTTTTTAATTCGAAAAATTTGCCCGTGATTTGATATTTTTTTTCTTTTAAAGTATAAATCAGCAATAAAAAAATTATAATTGGAGATCGTAGAATTTATTAACGTACGAGATTGAATTTTCAGCCAGAGTATTTTTTTATTTTAGGCCGAGATATTTAAATGATTTGCCATCTCGGATTAGAATAGATGACCATTGTTCTTAAATGGTATCATTTCATACATCATTTAAATATTTTATTATATAGGTACGTATTTAATATCATATATCATTTAAATATTCTAAAAATGCATTTTTACGAAATTGGTTTTTTACTAAGACCACTTTCATTTTTCTTTATCAGACTCTTCTGAAGTCATTGGTGGATATGGATCTATTCAAAAATATGCCATCAAACATGTATTAACTCAAAAAAATTGCCCATGTATACCACGAAGGGGGGAAAGGTTGTTGTGCGAAGAGCACATATTCTCGCACTGGTAGTCCTGTACTCATCATCAGTCTATATTCAAATAGATATAACATCCATTATACCATTTGTTGGTCCCCATTGTGTCGTATGTGGAGTTAGTGTGGTAGGTTTTTTTTTTAAAATTGCAAAGACAAGTGAACTTATAGTCCACATGATGGAAAGTAACTACTGCAGCACACGGACACCTGGAACCATGCAAAATTAAAGATGTCTTTAAGAAGGTTACAGATGACAGAACACTGCGGACTGCTGGCGGAAATAGGTAAGTGGTACCTAAACGCACTAACAGGCAGGAAAGGAACTATCACCTAGTGAAAAAAGGTTTTAGACAAAGTTGTAAGTACTTCTCCCATATGATCTGATAAATCCTATCAAACTACTACAACTAACTTAATTAAAATGCTGCCATTATCTGACAAACTTACCATCATCGGACACAGAGTTTACCCTGTAGTGGGTAACCACTTGCTAAGCGTGGCGTCTATAGCAAATATCCTCGCTATGAGGCAATCTATAGGGTAGGCTAAGGTATAATAACTATCGCTTACCAGATGCCTCGCACTATTGACGTTTCAGCTCGTCTCCTGTCTGGGCATTTTATAACCTTCATTTATATCTTGATGCAAGAAGTCGATGGATACAGGAGATTCAGTATCGTGCTATGTAGCATTCTTTAGGAGAAACCTTTGTGTAACTGTGAACTTATGAAGGGCTGTAATGATTATGATAATGATGAAATCTTCATGTATATCGAACCCATAGTTTCGTTTAATTAATGTTTATTATCCCAGCAATTTATGTTTGTAAACTGCCTTCACGATATAGGAGAAAATTCTAGTGTGGTGGTAACTTTTTTTTAAGAAAAAAAAAACAAATCTCTAGAGTTAGTGTCTGATCGCCGTGACAATAAAAAATAGTCACGTCTCCTATAGATACATAATATATGGCCTAGCTTATTTTAAAGGTGTGTTTATAACACACAAGTTTCATCTTCATCATCTGAATTATGAGCCAAGACGGTTCCCAGCTACTTTAGTATACTAGCTCTAAAGTAAGGGTGCATTTAATTTCAGAAGTCGTTACGAGTCGACCCTACGTTTACGACCAACGTTTAAGAACCTAACTATAAACTTTTACCTAAACCACATAAAATATTTACCTCATAAAGTTGACGGTCGGCGTACTTAATACTTGTCTCCCACATTTGATGCAGTTAGCCGTGGCCGATTTTGATAATTTATTTCTGCCGTAAACGAGATCGTAGCATCGTCAAAGGCATGAAATATTTCCGGTAATTTCCCTAGCTACCTCTTACTACATCGTCGATGTGAAATGGACGTGACTTAACCATATACTGTAATATGTTTATCATAGATATAAGGACATTCGATTAAAAAAAAATAGTAATACTATCTATTCTATTGGAGTACTTTCACCAATAAGCTGTTAAAAGATTGATGATTAAGATATTTATGTAATTAATGATATATTACATTTATTTTATTTTCCATTTAAATATAAGTAGGTTGAAAATTCCAGGCATTTTAAGCTTAGTTGATGAAGTTAATAGTTCTGTGTCAGTAGTGTTAATAGGGTCACTAATATTCTTATAATTAAATAAAAATAAAAAGAAAAATAGTAGTAGGTTGTTAAGAAAACGAAAGTGGGAAATATCGTCAGGCAATAACAGATTGTCATAAAAAAATCTATATATTTTGTAGCAAGTTACAAACCAAGACAAACGTATAAAATAAATAAATGTACAAAATAAATATTTGATTAGTTTGCATCAAAAGAAAGTTCACCGACTTAGCCTTATTCTGGAGCAATCTTGCTGCAGTGCTGTTACTCTGTCGGCTGCATTGACACTTCTCCAAGTAGTCCAAGTAATTGTTTTGTTACATTCAGTTAAATGAAGTGTTGAATACAGTTTTGCATTCGAAGGCTTCTAATCAATTGCTTGTCGCTAGCAGGCAATATAAATACGTCTAAGTTAATTGACACCAATTTGAGACAAATTGCTTGCTCAAATTAAAACAGAGACCTTTCTCATTAATCAGCAAATATTCTACTGGTGGTTAACGACATCATCATTTTCTCATTCATTTCATCATTCATTTCTAAAGGAAGGAGTCGATCCCCTTACACTGGTATTGTCCAGCGCACATGTGCCTAGTATTGCATGTCAACTGGCGCATGACAAACTCTTATGTCCAATATTTGGTTCATATAAAAATGTTTAAAATTTCATAAAAGTAATCACTACATTCTCTTACTAATGTAATAAATATAATAGTTATTCTATTATTCATACATTGGCTAATTATTATTTGCGTGGAAACACAATTATTACAACTTTTAATTAAAAAAATTACTTAGCTGTAAGAAGACTTTTTATTTAATGTTAATGGTGGTAAATATAGCTTAATAATATTATGTGTTATATATTTTTATAGAATATTTGTGACCAATTTACACCATCCACTTGCTGGTAAGTGGATGCTTTTGGCCTATAGACATTTATATCTATCCTTGATTAAGAATCAAAATATTGATGCGTTGTCACCCCTGAGAACTAGGAAAGAATGCCTCGCTACAAGGTAAAAGTGTCTCCTGTTCTCTACACTCCCAATACTAATACAGCAGCGTTAAAATGCTATTTTACACTGGTATTATGTGAGAGCGCAGTCCTTCCCCGGTCGAGCCGACCCATTCCTGATACAACTATAATACAGCTGCAGCATGGTTCTACCACGTAAGCGTAGAAAAATAATGTTATATCACAATAGAATAAACACTTACAGGTGATGAGATTGTTGTAGTTATTGATTATTGTTGATTATATATTCTCTTTACCAAAAACTATATAAATGTCAAGATATTCGCTTTACCAAAAAGATATCTTTGCAGTGTGGTGGCGACGTAAGAACCATCGTCCCATTGAGTTTCGTGTTATCAGAATCTATATATATGCGGGACATCTCGCGCGGCAATTACAGAATGTCCAGAGAGAAATTAAGAGGAGCAGGTCCAAAAGAACTATGACTGAAGCTCGTGGACTATTTTTTTTTGGTTTCCGCTGGAGGGTACAACCCCCCCCCCCCCAGCTGGGGTATATTGTCATATTTCCACAAACATTTTACATTGGTCACACAATTTTCATAAATTTATTACATACTGGGAGTGGAGAAACAATTTACGCTTGATACGTAATTGTCTTCCACTCTCTATTCCTGCTAATTCTATTTAAAAGTTGTTTTTAAAAAAATATTACATATGGTGATTACATAATTTTCTTATATTTTGCTTAACATTTTGTAAGTAATGGTTTGAACAAATTCATTCGGCGGCGCCTTTGTTATGCTCTATTATAAATGAGTGTTTTCTAAAATTACTAATGCAAAGTGATTATCGTAGGTTTAAGTATATAAAATGAAATTGTGATTGTTGTGAAATTGTATAATAAAATGAAAGTATGTGAAAGTAGGGTGAACTATTCTATAAACTTTTAAGCTAATTAATTAAAACATGTTATTTAATGGCACGTAAAGCATATATAAAGATAAAAACTATACATAGAAATAATATTTTTTTTACATAGGTGATTAACAAGAGATACAGTAATAAAAGATAACAAAAAGGCATTGTAAAACCTTACATATTCTTAATCTATAATTATAAAACAATAATAAAACAAACAATAATAACGAAAACAAGAAGACCTTGTAAAATATTACATCTTCTTAGTATATATAACTATAAAAACTAGCAAATAAATAACAAAAAATGCAGTAGTGAAAGAAACACAAAAAAAAACAGAAAGACATTCTAAACCTTACATATTCTTTAATTTATATTTATTTTTATACCTGCTTACTAATTTAACTTTTGTGTGCTACTTCTGTTCTGAATTGCATGAATGGGTGAGCTGAGTCGGTGTTATATACACCGACTCACGCTCATTGCGCATGTGTATTTGTGTGAGGTAGCCCATTTGCATGCTTCCCGATTGCGAACAATTCCGCCTGGAACACTGTGCAACTGTCGTGAAGCTTGAACTTTTTGGTTGTCACTATGGAGTGAGGTTGTTGACTGTAACATTTAAAGAAGGAAAGAACATGACGAGGAAGTAGACCAACCACCTTAATTTAATAGTTATGATACAACATATTATAACAAGTTTAAATAGATTTTAAATTCTTCTCCCAAAAATAACATTTTCGCGCCTTTGAAACCTAACGAAGGGCCAACGTAATAGAAAATGTGAGCATTAGGTTTTTTTTAATTCTCAACGAACTTTCTGAGTATATGCATTTAGTACCTAGTTTATTATTAACACCATTATAACTCTGTTAATTTTGTGCTTGTTTACTAAAAATGGGATAATAAAAAATCTAAGACAAACATTTGAACAAATGAATGTAATATAGCAAAATGCATCTTGATAATTTAGATATGAGATTTGTATGCAAAACAAAGGGTTCTTTATAGGTGTAAGTAAAAGTGATAATTAGAATACATTTGCAAATATAAATGCATGTCATAAATAATAGACAAATAATTATATCTTCCGGACTTAGGACCACGGCAGTAATTTCCGAATACTGACGGCATCAAGATAATATTGTAGTTCAACAGGAGTTTATTTCATTTTATTTACCTAAAGTGATAAACGAATTTACAGTCCACTTGATGATAAGTGTCTATTGCTGTCCATGAACACCTGCAGCCAATTTTAAAGAAATAATGCTACAGATGCGAACTAAGATGGGTCAATAGTCATTACTGTTCAGACCTAACAAGAAAATTCAATAGAGATGAGTCCCGCGATATTTTTCTGAAGCTTAACAAGGGACTAATTCTATAGTAGACAAATCAATCACACACAGGCAATATTCATTAAACTAAGTCTGTCAGTTAAACATTTAATTTATAATTTATAATTTTACTGTCTGTTGCATCCACGAAATAAAAAAAGTAATACAGTCTACACACTTCTCCCTTCTGAGAAAAGGCTCTCATTTCTAATAAGATATTGAGCCATGGGAGCTCCTTTTAAATTTCTTAGAAAGTAAGTTCATCTTTTAAAATCGATTAACACTTAGAGCCGAATCATTGTTGAAGGTAAATATTGTGAGGAAACATGCATATCTGAGAAATTGAAAAATTTTTCGAGGGTTTCCGCCTTTATAATACTGATCGGTTATAGACCAAAAAGTTCGCTGTGCTGTTCCTGTACGTGTTGGCGAATTTTACCACGTAGATACAAATTTCCTCACGATATTTTCCCTTACCATAGAGCACGTGGTAAATCAGCACTTAAAATTGCAAATAACAATTTCATTGGTGCCGGCAAGAAAAGAACCCGGATTGCGTACTGTGAAATTTACGTTGAGTGCTTATTCTCTGAGTTGTATATAATATGAAATAATTCACAGGCACCAAGTGCACAAAAAAAGCAAACAATCGTTCACAGGCTCACAAACACAACTTAAAACGCTAAAAAAATACAAGACGCAAAAATTTATATTACAGTTGAAATAACATAAGTTTCAAGTGGTCCCTCTTGTGTGGGGTAGACGGTAAAGAAGTCTTCGTTAACGTCGCACACTTATTACAGACTTGCATAACAGGGATCACCTCGTATGTGTTATCCCGCGGGTGTGGTTGCCATGCTATGGTTGCTATGGAGTAGTAAGTATTTACTTTTGAATGGTAATTTTTTATTTTTTTAAAAGTTATGGCATTATTATAAAATTTAAGATAAAATAGATAATCGTAAGAATAGAAAGAAGTTAGCGAGATAAATACGAATGAAATAATGAAAATATAATATATTTGTAGAAATGCTAAGGGCTGAAGAAGAAATGGTGCCATACCTACTGTATAGTTTCATTAATTTATAATGGGAACTTAAGCAAGTACCCATGTTAATGCGAAGCTGTTGTATCCCCACTGTAGAAGGAAACAGAGTCACAGCAAACTGTTAAACTACCGTGAAATCAGCAGCTTAGCAATGTCAGAAAACTGTACACTAAGGTGTCGATTTAAAGAGATATGAAAGAAGCTGATAGTAAAATTTGGTAAGTGCAAGCTGGATTTAGAGAGGCGTAACCAAATCAGGTCTTTTCTATGTAAATGCACAGAAGCGCCCAAAGAAATTTTAGCCAAAACCAGAAAGTTTTCTGTGCATTATTAAACTTGAAAAAGGCCTATGACAGAGTGAACACGGAGCTTTATGACAAACGCTGGCCACGTTTGAGTTGAGCGATAAGTCCTGAGATATTTTTCTGAAGCATATTAAGAAACTAATTCTATAGTAGACAAATTCACACACATGCAATATTCGTTAAAGTAAACCTGTCCGTTAAAAACTTAATTTAAAATTTCTACTTTTACTTTTACACCCAAGAAATTAAAAAAAGTTCTTCTGAGTCAAGGTAAAAGGCGTTTCTGATAAGATATTGAATCATGGGAACTCGTCCAAAATTTCTTAGAATATATGTTCATCTTTTAAAATAGATAAAAAATATTTCGATGGATACAGCCTTAATAATACTGATCTTCTGTGCATGTTGGAGGACTTCACCACAGAGATGCAGGTTTCCTCACGATATTTTCTCTCACCGTCAAGCACGTGGTAAATTGGCACTTAAAATAGCAATTAACAATCTCATTGGTGCCGGCAAGAAAATAACCCGAATTGTTTGCGTACTGTGAAATTTACGGCGAATGCTTAGTCTCCGAGTTACCACGGCTCACCACGTATATAATATGAAATAATTCACTGGCACCAAGTGCACAAAAATGCAAGCAATAATTCACAAGCTCGCAAACACAACTTAAAACGCTAAAACAATACAAGACGCAAAAATTTTAATTATAGCAGAAATAACATAAGTTTCAAGTTGTCCCTCTTATGTGGGGTAGACGGTAAGAAAGTCTCCCTTAACGTCGCACACTTATTACAGAGTTACATAATAGCATAACAGGGGTCGCTTTGTATGTGTTATCCTGAGGGTGTGGTTGCTATGGTATGGTTGCTATGGAGTAGAAAACATTGACTATTATATAGTGTTTTTTTATTTTTCTTTAAACGTTTTGGCATTGTAGATTGTAGAACTTAAGATAAAATAGACAATCGTAAGAATAAAAAGCAGTTAGCGAGATAAATACGGATCAAATAATGAAAAGCAGGAAGCAGGCTGGGAACTGTGGGAACCTACTTTAAGAATCTCTACTTTATCATCAATCAAGCAGATATCAATAAAGCAGAGATTCTTAAAGTAGGTTTCGAGGAACGTAAGGGTTCCGTGGAAAATATGTATTTTTGCTTGTTAAATACTTTCTCGCTTAGGTACAAATATTATTTTGAAATAGCGCGAAATATGTAATGAGAATTATGTTATAATATTTCAATTGCACTGTCTATGATATGTAATCATTTGATGTGGGGTTCCATAAAATAAAAGGGATGTGGTGAGTGTTCCATTACCTTAAAAGTTTGGGAACCACTGGGATAAAGTATCATTCTGTGCATTATGAAACGTGAAAAATACCTATGACAGTGTAACCAGGGTTTCTTTATGGCAAATTCTGGCCAAGTTTGATTTGAGCGCTGGGCTGCTACGGGACACATTGAAAGTCGGAAAATGTGGGTTATGGATGATGCCGTCAGATGTTTATTTTAGGCTGACGATCAAGTTATAACTGCGTCGTCGGTGAGTGAGAATAAACATAACTTTAAAAGAAAACGTTAGTGATTGTTTTTGAAAGAGAAGAAAGAAAAACGACATGTTAAATATGAATAGAAGAGAGCGTTATCACCCCTGAGAACTATAGAAGGGGTTCTATATTCCTCAGGGGTGACAACGTATCTGCATTGAGCAACAAGTTGATTCTTAATCAAGGATGGATGAAGATGGCTATGGGCCACAGCATCCACTTACCATCAGGTGGACTGCGTGCTCGTTTGTCAACCGTTTCTATAAAAAAAAATATGAAAAAAATGATATTGTGTCCAGTGATACGAAAGGAATGCTTCGGTGGTGTAAACACGTAGAAATGATTAATGCGAAAAGAGTGATTAAGCAAATTTATGCTGCAGAAGTGAGTGGAAGAGACGAAAAGGGTGGCCGTAGACGAAAGGACCTTTGAGTCGATGGACCAAATTGGCGATGTATTAAAAATAGGCCAAATTTTGAGTACCCTTAACGATTGCACATGTAGGCGTGCATATTACATATAGATATAAGAGAAGCGAGAGAGGTTCGTCAGGATCGTGCCGAATGGAAGTCTGTAGTCTCTGCATCCCTCTGGGTAACAGGCGTGAGAGTTTATGTACTCGTATGTATACAATGCGTATTGGTAACACGATTCCATTTAATACTTAAATTGATCCTCTTTTTTTAATAAAAAAAGTGCTAAACGAACTAACAGTCCGCCTGATGATGTAAGTAGCTACAGCAGTCCATTGACACCTGTTCAGATGCATTGTCACCTCTGAGGACTAATATGTTATAAAGAAAGAAAAAAAAGAAAGAAACTATTGACGAACATAACAAAATACTAATTAATAATAAAAATACTTAAACTTATTAAATTTGGCTTTATGCGTCGAAGTCATACCAAAAATGGTCATCACTCAGCATGAGTTAAGGCGAAACCTCAACTCTAATTTTCAGTAATTACCAAAAAAAACTTGTAGAATATAACTCCGAGAATAAATAAGGTATTGAAATTTACGATGAAAAGAGAAATCAAGCATTATTTACTCGGAGCTGTATTCACCGAGCCAGATAGACGTGGCCGTGGTAGACGTGGCCGTCAGCATGTTCATACTTTCCTCCAATTCTCAAGTCAAAAAAGTGAATATATCACATCTGTAATTATAGTGCCTGTCTATACCCTTCAGACCGAACATAGCAGTACAAGCATTGCTATTTCGCAGTAGAAATAAATAAAGCTGTGTCACTTCTGTTTATATAGATTTATGCGAGATTCTCTTCAAATGTTCGATTAAATACTGAATGCTAGACCTAGCTAATGTAAATCGCATCTATGAATATTTATAACTGAATAATTTCCTGGTATTTTATTTAAATATTCGAATTTGATATGTCTTTAACTTGTCAAAATTGTATTTCATTTTAAATTGTTTTTCTAAAAATATTTTCTCCGTGAGTCCGTAATGCAACACTGCTGAACATGGGACTCTACGATTGAATGAGCTTTTTTTGTAATCACTGCGCTTGTCGGATGGATTCGCGGTCATGCTGAATTTTAAGTTCGTTTCGCTCCTATAAATACCGCTATCTACATAGCAAATTACCGTGTAGTAGCGGTGTAAGAATATCCACTGCCCCATATCATACCGTGGGTGTCGTAAGAGGCGACAGAGGAAACAAATCAGGAGATGGGCAGCGTCTTCCTAATAACGACTAAAATAAAAACTGTGATTGCCAACCCGCTTGCCAAGCTTGGCAATTTTGGCCAATATCCTCCCAATGAGACAATCTGTCAAAGAGACCTATGTTCAGGATTGGACTTTAATAGGCTGTAACGGTAACTCTATCTAAATCTATATAGATGGCAATATTTCGCTGCACTGAATTTCCTATAGTCGCCTTTTATGACACTCAGAGACACAAAAGAGGGAATAGGATAAATTTTCACTGCTTATAACTACTGAATATAGAAGGAAACTGTTTTAACTTTATCAGAGTTTTCTATTTCAGTTTAATGTTGAAATTATAACAGCAAAATGTAGTTAAATGTATTTCATATTTTATTAATACTTTAAGTGAGCAATTCTTGCATTAATGTATGTATGTAGGTATATATTATGTAATTGGATTTTCAGAAACAGCTCTTAAGATTTAGGTAAAATTTTGTATGTGAATAATATTTTACTTTTCAAGTTTATACATATAGGAAGGTATCATCCTTAAATTAAATTTTTATAGTGTAAGGTGACAAATAAGCACACAGTCCACCTGATGGTAAGTTGATGCTGTGGCCCATAGCCCATCTATATCTATCTCGTTTTAAATCAAAATGTAGGTGTGTTGTCACCCCTAAGGACAAAGATGGTATGCCACTCAGCATTAAGCTGTTATTTTACACTGTCATTCTGTGAGAGCGTGGTCCTTCCCCGGTCGAACCGACCCATTCGTGCTATAACTATAATTTAGCTGTATCAAAGTAAATAGATTACTTCTATCTCTATACCATTAAATACCATATATTTTCAATTATGGTGGTAATGATTTAACAAAAGTTTCGCTGCCTATTTTAAGCAGGACATGAATGTTAAATAGAATCAAAGTAAGGTACCGCACATGGATGCGCAATTATGAAATTACGCTATACAATTGGACTATTGTAGGTATCATAAGGTAATAATTGACGCTCTAAGAGACTAAATTACGCAAATTTTGAAATTACGCAAATTTTGAGTATTAACTCTTATTATTGTTTATTATTTTAATTAAATCTAACCAGTTTTAATTAAATAAATAGTTGAAATAAACCACTTTGATCAAAAATATCTATTGCTGTCCATGGACACCTGCAGCCAATTTTAAATAATGCTACAGATGCGAATTAAGATGGGTCATTACTGTTCAGACCTAACAAGAAATTACAATGACATGAGTGTGCGATATTTTTCTGAAGCAACAAGGGACTAATTCTATAGTAGACAAATCAATCACACAGGCAATATTCATTAAACTAAGTCTGTCAGTTAAAAATTTAATTTAAAATTTCTAATTTTACTGTCTGTTACCAAGAAATTAAAAATAATACAGTCTACACACTTCTCCTTCTGAGTAAAGGCTCATTTCTAATAAAATATTGAGCCATGGGACTCCTTTAAATTTCTTAGAAAGTAAGTTCATCTTTTAAATCGATTAACACTTAGAGCCGAATCATTGTTGAAGGTAAATATTGTGGAAACATACATATCTGAAAGTAATATTTTGAGGTTTACCGCCTTTATAATACTGGTCAGTTATAGACCAAAAAGTTCGCCGCGCTGTTCCTGTACGTGTTGGCGTTTACCATAGATACGCATTTCCTCATATTTTCCTCACCATAGAGCACGTGGTAAATCAGCACTTATAATTGCAAATAGCAATTTCATTGGTGCCAACAGAAAAGAACCTGGATAGCGTACTGTGAAATTTACGTTGAGTGCTTAGTCTCTGGTTGTATATAATATGAAATAATTCACAAAAGCAAGTGCAAAAAAAGCAAACAATAATTCACAGGCTCATAAACACAACTTAAAACGCTAAAACAATACAAGACGCAAAAATTTATATTATAGTAGAAATAACATAAGTTTCAAGTGGTCCTCTTGTGTGGGGAGACGGTAAGGAAGTCTTCGTTAACGTCGCACACTTATTACTAGACACATAACAGGGATCACTCATGTGTTATCCGGGTGTGGTTGCCATGCTATGGTTGCTATGGAGTAGTAAGTATTTACTTTAAGTGGTAATTTTACTTTTTATTATATTTTTAAATTTTATGGCATTATTAACTTAAGATAAAATAGATAATCGTAAGAATAGAAAAAGTTGAGAGTTAAATACGAATGAAATAATGAAAATATAATCTATCTGTAGAAATGCTGAGGGCTGAAGAGGAAATGGTGGCATGCCTACTGTATGTTTCATTATTTTTTAGGAACTTAAGCAAGTACCCATTTAATGCACAAGCTGTATCCCCCACTGTAGAGGAAACAGAGTCACAGCAAACTGCACGTCGAGCAAGTATTGCAAGACAACAAGCTTCGGGTCCGCCTACGTCACAGTGGCCGGTGAAGCCGGCCACAGTCGAGCGATGTGCCTGCTGTACTACCCTATGTCAGAGGTCACAGACAAGGTTGGCTACATTTTGAAGCGAGCTTCATTAAAACATACTTCAAGCCGCTGAAGATTAGTCAATTTTACCATCCGTCAAGTGTAATATCCCTCTACAAGATGCAGGTGTACAAGCTTGATTGTGAGATGTGGTCTCTCTTACATAGGACAAACTAAAGATCAATAAAAACCGCGTGAACATATAGCTGAGGTGACCGACGCTCTGGAAAGTCTGCAGTCTGTGAACATGTTCAAGATCGTCCCCGCCATTACATCTGATTTGATAGACCACAAATCCTTGCAAAGAACACCGATTCCTACCAAGGATGATACGCGAGGCTATTGAAATTAAAACATCCTAATTTCAATAGAGAAGATGGATGGGTGCTGCCATCTGCTTGGGACCCTATAATTAAAAATTAAATCCAACCCAAGCATACCACTGCAAGACTTCAAGATACTGTAAGCTCATTCTGCGTAGATCGGACCAAAATTAATATTAAAAACTGGTAGCCGGGCTAACTATGACATTAGGACGTCAAACACCTCAGTCCCCGTGACCATGGGTGCTGTAAAAGCACTCGAAACGTCGGGAATCAAAATTAATAAAATTAAACGCGATAAAATCCGTAAAAATAATTTATTCACAGCAAACTGTTAAACTACCGTTAAATCAGCAGCTTAGCAATGTCAGAAAACTGTACACCTAAGTGTCGATTTAAAGAGTTATGAAAGAAGCTGATGGTAAAATTTGGTAGGTGTAGCTGAATTTAGAGGGGTAACCTAATCAGGTCTTTTTCTATACACATGCAAGCACCCAAAGAAATTTGGCCAAAACCAGAAAGTTTTCTATGCATTAAACTTGAAATAGGCCTATGACAGAGTGGACACAGAGCTTTATGACAAACGCTGGCCACGTTTGAGTTGAGCGTTAAGTCGAGATATTTTTCTGAAGCATATCAAGAGACTAATTCTATAGTAGACAAATTCACACACATGTATTCGTTAAAGTAAATCTGTCCGTTAAAAACTTAATTTAAAATTTCTACTTTTAGTTTTGCACCGAAATTAAAAAAGTTCTTCTGAGTCAATCATGGGAACTCGTCCAAAATTTCTTAGAATGTATGTTCATCTTTTAAAATAGATAAAAACATTTCGATGGATACAGTAATAATACTGATCTTCTGTGCATGTTGGGGACTTCACAGAGATGCATATTTTCTCTCACAAGTCAAGCACAGTAAATGGCACTTAAAATTGCAATTTACAATTTCATTGGTGCCAGAAAAGAACCCAATTGTTTGCGTGCTGTGAAATTTACGGCGTGTTTAGTCTCAGTTACCACGGCTCACCACGTATATAATATGAAATAATTCACTGGCACCAAGTGCACAAAAAAGCAATAATTCAAGCTCGCAAACATAACTTAAACAACTTAAACAATAAAGACGCAAAAATTTAAATTATAGTAGAATAACATAAGTTTCAAGGGTCCCTCTTGTGTGGAGTAGACAGTGAGAGTCTCCCTAAGGTCGCACTTATTACAGGTTACATAATAGCACTAACGGGTCGCTTTGTATGTGTTATCCTGAGATTGTGGTTGCTATGGTTTGGTTGCTATGGGTAAAACATTGACTATTATGATTTTCTATTTTCTTTAAACGTTTTTGGCATTGTAGATTGTAGAACGAGATAAAATGGACAATCGTAATAAAAAGCAGTTACGAGATAAATACGGATGAAATAATGAAAAGCAAAATAAAATATGTTTTTATTGAAATACTTTTCGCAAGTACAAATATTATTTTGAAATAGCGCAAAATATATAATGAAATTATATTATAATATTTCAATTACTGTCTATGATATGTAATCATTTGATGTGGGGTTCCATAAAATAAAAGGGATGTGGTGAGTGTTCCATTACCTTAAAAGTTTGGGAACCACTGGGATAAAGTATCATTCTGTGCATTATGAAACTTGAAAAATGCCTATGACAGTGTAAACAGGGTTTCTTTATGGCAAATTCTGGCCAAGTTTGATTTGAGCGCTGGGCTGCTACGGGACACATTGAAAGTCGGAAAATGTGGGTTATGGATGATGACGTCAGATGATTCTTTTAGGCTGACGATCAAGTTATATCTGCGTCGTCGGTGAGTGAGAATGAACATAACTTTAAAAGAAAAGGGAATGAATGTGGACGCAAGTAAAACGTAAGTGATTGTTTTTGAAAGAGAAGAAAGAAAAACGACATGTTAAATATGAATAGAAGAGAGCGTTGTCAACCTAGAACTATATAAGGGGTTCTATATTCCTCAGGGGTGACAACGTATCTACGATGAGCAACAAGTTGATTCTTAATCAAGGATGGATGAAGATGGCTATGGGCACATCATCCATTACCCATCAGGTGGACTGCGTGCTCGTTTGTCAACCCTTTCTGTAAAAAAATATGAAAAATAAATGTTGTGTCCACTGTTGAAAAAAGATAGCTTCTGTGGTGTAAACACGTACGTAGTAATGATTAATGCGAAAGAGTGATTAAGCAAATTTATGCTGCAGAGTGGGTGGAAGACGAAAAGGGTGTCCGTAGACGAAACGACCTTTGAGTCTAATCTGATGGTCTGAGGACTAATATGTTATAAAGAAAGAAAAAAAGAAAACACTTTATTATAGCACAGAATATTGACGAACATAACAAAAATAATAATTTATAATAAAATACTTAAAGTTATTAAATTTGGCTTTATGCGTCGAAGTCATACCAAAAATGGTCATCAATCAGCATGAGTTAAGGCGAACCACAACGCAGATTTTCAGTAATTACCGAAAAAACCTTGTAGAATACAACTCCGAGATTAAATAAGGTAGTGGATTTTACGATGAAAAGAGAAATCAAGCATTATTTACTCGGACCTGTATTCACCGAGCCAGGTAGACGTGACCGTCAGCATGTTCAAACGAGCATGCGGATCACCTGATGGTAAGTGAAGAAGTACGAGCATTGCTATTTCACAGTATAAATAAATAAAGCTGTGTCACTTCTGTTTATATAGATTTATGCGAGATTCTCTTCAAATGTTCGATTAAATACTGAATGCTAGACCCAGCTAATGTAAATCGCATCTATAAATATTTATAACTGAATAATTTCCTGGTATTTTATTTAAATATTCGAATTTGATATGTCTTTAACTTGTCAAAATTGTATTTCATTATAAATTGTTTTCTAAAATATTTTCCTCCGTGAGTCCGTAATGCACCACTGCTGAACATGGGACTCTACGATTGAAGGCACTGTAATCACTGCGCTTGTCGGATGGATTCGCGGTCATGCTGAATTTTAAGTTCGTTTCGCTCCTATAAATACCGCTATCTACATAGCAAATTACCGTGTAGTAGCGGTGTAAGAATATCCACTACCTCATATCATACCGTGGGTATCGTAAGAGGCGACAGAAGGAAACAAATCAGTAGATGGGCAGCAGCGTCTTCCTAATGACGACTAAAAATAAAAAAACTGTGATTGCCAACCCGCTTGCCAAGCTTGGCAACTTTGGCCAATATCCTCCCAATGAGACAATCTGTCAAAGAGACCTATGTTCAGGATTGGACTTTAATAGGCTGTAACGGTAACTCTATCTAAATCTATAAATGGCAATATTTCGCTGCACTGAATTCCTATAGTCGCCTTTTATGACACTCAGAGACAAAAGAGAATAAGATAAATTTTCACTGCTTACTACTGAATATAGAGGAAACTGTTTTAACTTTATCAGAGTTTTCTATTTCAGTTTAATGTTGAAATTATAACAGCAAAATGTAGTTAAATGTATTTCATATTTTATTAATACTTTAAGTGAGCAATTCTTGCATTAATGTATGTATGTAGGTATATATTATGTAATTGGATTTTCAGAAACAGCTCTTAAAATTTAGGTGAAATTTTGTATGTGAATAATATTTTACTTTTCAAGTTTATACATATAGGAAGGTATCATCCCTATAAATTAAATTTTTATAGTGTAAGGTGACAAATAAGCACACAGTCCACCTGATGGTAAGTTGATGCTGTGGCCCATAGCCCATCTATATCTATCTCGTTTAAAAATCAAAATGCAAGTGTGTTGTCACGCCTGAGGACAAAGATGGTATGCCACTCAGGTTATTTACGCTGTCATTCTGTGAGAGCGTGGTCCTTCCCCGGTCGAACCGACCCATTCGTGCTATAACTATAATTTAGCTGTATCAAAGTAAATAGATCACTTCTATCTCTATACCATTAAATATCATATATTTTCAATTATGGTGGTAATGATTTAATAAAAGTTTCGCTGCCTATTTTAAGCAGGACATGAATGTTAAATAGAATCAAAGTAAGGTACCGCACATGGATGCGCAATTATAAAATTACGCTATACAATTGGACTATTGCAGGTATCATAAGGTAATAATTATAAAGTATAACTTATACGGGATTGACGCCCTAAGAGACTAAATTACGCAAATTTTGAGTATTAACTCTTATTATTCGTTTATTATTTTAATTAAATCTAACCAGTTTTAATTAAATAATTAGTTGGAAATAAACCACTTTGATCAAAAATATCAGCAAGTCACCTGCAAGATCAGTGAGTTAAGACTAATATAATAAATAATATTATAAGATATACATTTTGAAAGAGGTTATAATATGTATTATTGTCTAGTTAACTGAGACATTTTTGTAGTTTGTAATTGAAGTTTATATGAATATCAACGTAAATATTTAATATTAGAATGTATATTAATATCTAGTATCACAGACATTACAAAAATTAACATATCCACTTCCATGATATAAATCATTATACCTTTTTAAGAGTTCCGTAGTTACAGAACAAGAAGAGCCTATATTTCGCCGTCCGTCCGTCCGTCTGTTCGTCCATCCACGGTTTTGCTCAGAGACCCTAGGTGCTACAAATCTGTAATTTAGCATAGTTATAGAAAAATGAAAAATAAAATTTTAAAAAACATTTTTATTTTAGGTACTTCCCATACAAGTAAATGGAGGATGATTTTTTTTAACCGTTTATATCCATCATGTGGATAGGTCTTTCAAAAACGCTGGGGGTGTGGAATAAAATGTTTTAAATTCAGGGAATACATAGATAGATAGTCAACTATGATCATTTTTGTACTTATTTGGCATGTGAATGATTTGATGTTAATTGTGTAATTTTCAAAATGGATTATTTTAAAATTTTTTGAATACCACTCCCTATAAGTCTGATTTGAAAATAAGTCCTTCAGTTAAGAATTAAGATCTTCATATTTGGGCCCATTTTTAGTCGTTATAGCGGTCAAACCGCGAACTCACTACTTGTTCATCATCAAAGTCCACGTATTGTGACGGGCAACTACGAAACCCTACCTCTACATTGTGGGTGGCCCGACACGCACTTGGCCAGTTTTTTTTATAGGTTAAAGGTGATAAGCCAGCACACAGTCTACCTAATGGTAAGTGATTGCTGTGGCCCATAGACATCTACATCTATCCTCGTTTGCGAATCAAAACCTACCTCTGAATTATGCACATTGTGGTATTTTTATCGTTTTCAAAAAAGTATTATAAGTTTATAGTGTGTATCTGTCTGTCTGTGGCGGCTCTTGAACGGAGGAACCGATTTTAAGTTGGTTTTTTTTTTCGTTTGAATGGTGTCTTAATTGTGAGTGTTCTTAGCTGTTTCAAGAAAATTTGTTCGTCATCTCTTTTTGTTTCTTGGGGGTTTTTAAAATTTTAAATCTAAGTTATATGTAAATGTTTTTTTTTTTAATTTTCTTTTTTTTTACAAATTTTAATAAAATTTTATTACATGCCATATATTATCTGTGTAATTTTTAGAGATTATCGGTCCGTGGGAAGTGATACAGTCCATCAAAATTCTAAAGGAACTATATCTTTTACTTGTCGTCGCCGGTGAAGACAAGAAGACTGATTCTTTTTTCACCCAAGGGTTAAGTATAGCCATTCAGCCAGAAAAGACAGCCAGCGTTCTACGTACTATACCGCGCAAAATGGTGCTGTTTGATAATTTTAGTTTCAAAAGTTTGATAAGACAAAAATAATTGTTATAAATAAAACCTGATAAAAAATCAAGTAAATATTATACACATAAACTATTCTTTTCCTTTATTCGTTCCTCCATCAATTTCCGATTAGATTTCAATTTACCTCTTTAAATTACCTACTATGTATGCTGAGAACGCCTAACTTTATTCCCTAAATCGGCTTCAAATTTCCCAGAACGTAAATTGACTGGAGTGAAGCCAGAAATTGTATACGATTTATTATAAAAATGAAATAAAAGCGACTTTTCCTTTTTTTATAACATTTTTATAATTTAAAAATTGACATTTTGCTATAAATAGTCAATAGTGAAAAATATTATTATATTTTATATACAATAGCTAACAATAAAACGATTTGGCGTAAAGTACTAGTTATTTAAAAAAAATAACCTATGTAAGGTAGTGCTTGACTACAATTCAATCTGGTGGTGAATGGTGATGAAGCCGTAGATGGTAAATTGCACTGTCTTAGCGTAACGAAAGCCTATTTTCTCCTGCCTTAAAGACATTTTGTAATCGGACTTTGTTCCAACACAAATTGAAATCGGACGGAAAGACACGCAGGCAAATTATTACACTCTCTTGCTGTACGCATTACGAAAGACAAAGCAATTTACTTGGTTCAAATGTGTGGAATAGCAAAGGACCTAGATAAAGATTTTCCGTATGATGGCGTCGTACAAGAATTCATTGCTCCATTTTGTCCCATGGGTATCGTAGAGGCAACTATGGGAAATTCTAAAACGATGCCGATAGATGTCTGTTATTAAGGTGTATGTTAGAGCTAAATCTGAATGACAGGGCAAGAAATTGTGTGATAAGAAAAAAGTACGGTTTGCAAGATCATGTGACCAGGATTAAGAAAGGAATGCTTCGGTGGTTTCGTCACGTAGAAAGACTGAACGAAGAAAGATTGATAAAGCAAATTTATGTTGCAGAAGTGAAAGGCAGAGTCGGGAAGGGACGCCACAGACGAAAGTTTATCGATCAAATGGCGATATATATTGAAAATAGACCAAATTTAGAGTACCTTTAACCATCGAACACGTAGGCGTATATACCTATTACAAATATTGTAATATACACGCCAGATTAAGAGTACCCTTAACTGACGGGCATAAATGCGTAGGTATACGGATGTAAAGGAGGCGACAGAGGTGTGTAAGGATCGTGCCAAATGGAAGTCCGTAGTCTCTGCCTACCCCTCTAGGGTAGTTTATGTATGTATGGTGGTAGAACCATATCGTACACGAGAAGCGTACTATAACCAGACCAGCAACTCGCTGCAGCGTTAAAAGTGCGAGACCTCCGGTACTGCTATCGTAAATTCGCCTACTTATTACGATTAAGGTAAATCCTTTTTATGACGGGAAAGTCCATCAGTGGACTTTTATGAGCTGATGAAGAAGACGAAGAAGATAATGACAATTCTTTGTCATGTATATAGAATTGTCATAAATTATATCTGTCACGTTTATAGAACAGAAACATTTTAATTCCAGTATCACAGTCTAACTTATTTTCTTCTTAGAATGTACTATTATATTTATTTAGTACACTTTAAGACAAATCACGTATAAATCAAATTCCCTGATCTTAGTAATTCCGATTTTATTCACTATTTATAATGCAATATTTCTTTCGCTCTGTTAACAGGTCAAAATTAAATTAAGTCTTTATTCGTCTTCAACACGCTCTTTGAATATAAATATTTCCTTCCAGAAAGCAATTAATATTTTATTATATTTGCCGTGTAATGGTAGCGCAGCCGTAACCTAGCATGGAGATGCTAAAGCTAAAAATGCCGAATTTCATCCATCCCATTTATTTTTGCGTTTCTTCCAAAAAAAAATCAAATAAGTCAGCATTTAATAGTCTGTGTACGAGTATTAATTATACCAATTTTAAAAATAAAAAATCTTTTTTTTTCTTGTCTGTACCCTTAGCAATGTATGTGTGCATATTATCTCTTCTTTTCAGAACTACAATGTACGTTAGATTTTAATGAAACATATTCAACAAGGATTTTTCGAGATTTTAATCGCATTGTTTAAAAAGTTAAAGCTGGCATTACTGGTATTTCTCAAAGTTATAATTCCATTTCGAAGATGCTACGAAAGGCTAAAAACCTGGTGACCACCGGTAAATGGTGCTATGCAATTTTATAACTATTATCACTATTGACTATTTATAGCAATATGTCAATTTTTTAATTATAAAAATGCTATAGAAAAGGAAAAATCGTTTTTATTACATTTTAAATCGTGTATAATTTCTGGCTTGCTCCAGTAAATTTACGTTCTGAAATTGAAGTAAGATTAGGCGTTCTCAGATAGCATACATAGTGAAGGTAATTTAAGAGGTAAATTGAAATCTAATCGGAGAAATGACGGAGGAACGAAATAAAGGAAAAGAATAGAACATTTATTATACATATATACATACATACACATATATATATATATATATATATATATATGGGATAATTTAACAATGAGTAGTTTGTTTTATTGTTTGTTGTAGAATATTGACCTCCTTGGTTTATTGAACTGAAAATAAAATTGTAAGATGTCACTTTAGGAAAATGTCATTGTAATCAAGATAGCAAGATGTAATGGTTTTTGGGACTTAATGAAAATAAAAAGCAGTATAAAAGTGGGTGTTTCGTCTCAAATTCTTGAAATATCACCACAACTTTGGGGCTCGTCAGGATAGCCAAAATTTGAGGCGAGACGAAGACTAAAGATTCGAAGATTTATTACAGTCATTCAACAGAAAGTGTCGTTTGGAATTTGGATATGAAAATTTATTTTAAGGACTGAAGACTTATGAGTTCAAATAAGCTATCATTTGCACGACTAGAAAGAAAGACTAATACTGGTTTGACAACCACAATGCGCGAAGAAAGATGCAAAAAGAAAGTGATGAAGAGCAGGAGTTAGATTTACAGATTTCATTTAAAGACTTGGAGAGTCAATGAACATTTTACCGGAATGACACCTATCCTATTAAGACATTTATTGGCGAATTTGAAGATACTGCCGAAATTATGAAGTGGACTAAAGTCGAGCTGGTCTATGCAAAGAGACTTTTGACGGTACTGTAAAGCTATTTTACGATCTTTGGGAAGGTAAAAGACTACGCGAGTTTGAAAAAGTCACTTAGGAAGAATTTGGAGATTAATAGCGCAATCATACATAAAAACTTGCATCGCGTAAGATGAAGAACGATGAAACTTACCAACAATATTTCCTGTCTATGAAAAATTAGTACTTCATGGCAAGGTTGAAGACGCTGCGCTGATTGAGTATGTCATTGATGGTATTCGATCTAGAGACCAATAAAGTTATTTTATATTTTCTAGACGCTAAAGAGATTTTCGCAGGAAGTTGGAAATCTACAGTGCTTTTAGAACGAAGGTGCCCAACAAATCGGCACAGTCTGGCCAATCCACATGGGCATCATTCAACCCGTAAGATGACTAATGTAAAAAGATGTTACAACTGTGGCGAACTGGATCATCAATCGCCCACCTGTCAAAGAGTCAAATGCTTTAAATGCAATGAATTTGGTCACAAATCAACTGAATGTACAAGCAAACCTAAAGACAGCTGAAAATTAGAAATAAAGTGAAGAAGAAAGTACCTACAAAGATAAAGATTAATGGTAAAATTTTATTTTATAGATACTGAGATTGATATTAACCTCATAACAAAATCAAATTCGAGAAGGTTAAAGAGAATTAAAGATTATAAAACAGAATCAACGTGTATAACAGGAATAGCCGAAAAACAAATTCTTACTGAGGAATGTTTACAGCTAATGTTCAAATTGACAATTACTACACAGATGTCAAGTTTCATGTTGTAAAACAACGAGATACCAGTAACTTTACTGATTAAATCCTATCCTTAAAAGATTTCGAGTGTGTTTCACTCCTGAAAGTGTCTTTATACAAAAGATTATGTATCTTACATTTCTAATGGAGAAAGGGATAATGAACAAGAATATGATATAGGAGATTCTAAATACATGGAAAAGATTCGTAAGATGTGTGAAGAGTACAGACCTAATGAAAAAGAGAAAGAAAGTAACGTTGAATTGAAAATAATTCTTACCGATGAAGAACCAGTTTTCAGAATCCCCACGTTTGTCACCCTTAGAAATGAATGCCGTGAATATGCAAGTAAAAGAATGGTTGACAAAGAATAATCAAACCTAGCAAATCTGTTTCGTCTGTCCTGTAGTTCTGGCTGATAAAAAGATGGGTCACGTAGAATGTGTATAGATTATCGACGATTAAATAAAATAATTAAAGAATTTCCCCTACCTATATTAAGACCAGATAGACAAGTTGAAGGCCAAAAAATGTTCACGTCCCTTGATCTGAAGAATGGCTTTTACATGTGAAAGTACAAAGATAGTCAAAAGTACACCTCATTCTTAACACCCAAAGGCCAATACAATTTCAAAATGCCTTATGGATTATGTACAGCGCCATCTGTGTTTCAAAGATTTATTAACGATATCTTCAGCTATCTAATTACCGATGGGACACTGCTAGTGTACCTTGATGATTTAATCATACCCTCGATAACAGAAGAAGGAATAAGTAAGCTAGAGAGTATTTAAAAGCGAAGAATTCGGTCTAGAGTTTAATTGGAAGAAATGCCATTTTCTAAAGAAGGAAATCCAATATCTTGGATACATTATTTGTGACAACAAAGTACGTCTCTCCAGAAAAGATTAAGGCTGTGGCGATTTCAAGAAACCAAAATATAAAAACTGTGCAGTCATTCCTTGGACTGACAGGTGTTTTCAGAAAGTTTATAAAAACTATTCCCTGATTGCAAAACCGATGGTTTGTTAAAGAAAGATGCTGTATTCAATTTTGATGAAAGGTGTAGAAAGCTTTTATAGAATTGAAACAAATATTGTGTAACTCACCAGTTCTCGAATATTCAATCCAGATTTAGACGCGAACAGAATACACACCGACGCAAGTACTGACGGTTATGGAGCTGTTCTTCTACAAAGAAGCCCTAAAGGCAATCAATTTCACCCCGTGCACTATATGAGTAAAAAAACAACTCCAGCTGAAAGAAAATACCATAGTTATTACTTAGAAATTTTAGCTATTGTTGCTGCCATAAAGAAGTTCCGAGTTTACCTTCTTGGGATAAAATTTAAAATAGTTACAGATTGCTCTGCTCTTACTATGACACTACAAAAAAAGGACTTACCACCGTCGCTCGTTGGGCCCTGCTTCTAGAAGAATACGACTACAAGATCGAACACAGACCAGGAACACGAATAAGATACGCCGACGCTCTGAGCAGATATCCTATCTGTATGATGCTTACTGAAACTACAGCTCGTTTAAAAGCACAGAATGAAGACGACTATGAGACTGATTAAAAATTTAGAAACGAAACATACGAGGATTATATCATACAGAATGAAATACTATATAAAGATAAAGATGGAAGTAAATTGATTGTTGTGCCTAAAAAAACATGAGATAATCAGAAAAAATCACGAAAAGGACATTTTGGAATCTTAAAAACTGAAGCACTGAATTAATAGGAATATTTCATTGAAATTTAACTGAAAAAAAAAAAAGTCATAAGTAATTGTATTGAATGCATTCTCATGTCGCACAAAAGAGGTAAAAAGAAGGATTCCTACACCCGATAGACAAGGTAATGTCCTACTATCGACATACCATGTGGATCATCTAGGACCAATGACTTCGACTCACAAGAGTTACAAATACATCCTTACCGTCGTGGATGCTTATACCGAAATTTACATGGATTTACCCTGTTAAGACTTTAACCACGGAAGAGACTTTAGAAACTAAGACTACAACAACAAACCTTTGGAGCACCTGAAATAATTTTACTGATCGAAACGCTGCTTTTGCTTTGAGACTGGGAATTGTAGAGTGAAAATATAACACTATACAATTACCACCGGACAACAGAGAAACGGTCAAGTTGAGCGCATCCATCAGATTATCATAGCCGTGTTGAGCAAACTAAGTGCTGATGTTAAATGGTATCGCCGTGTGTCCAAAAGTACAACGATGTTTGAATGGAACATACCAAAGAATATAAGAATGACACCATTTGAACTGCTTTTTGCACTAAAATGAGAGATAAGATGATGAACTGAAATTAATAGAAGAAGAAAGCATACATAATTTTAACGAGAAAAGAAGAACTTGAGAAGAAGGCCAAAGAATCTATACAGAAAGTACAAGAAGAACATAAAACTATAATAAAAGCGAGAAGACAATACCCTTTAATATTGGAGATTTGGTAGCCATAAAAAGACACAGTTCTCACAAGGGGAAATTATGTCCTAAGTACTTGGGACCCTATGAAGTTGTTAAATGCAATTCAGACGATCGTTATGTTGTAAGAAGATTGGTATCAGCGAAGGCCCGATTAATACAACCACCTCAGCTGGTCTCAAGCCGTGGATTTCGCTTGGAAGACGATTCATCTGGGTCAGATGAATGATCAGGACAACCGTGTGGGATAATTTAGCAATGAGTAGTTTGTTTTATTGTTTGTTGTAGAATATTGACCTCCTTGGTTTATTGAACTGAAAATAAAATTGTAAGATGTCACTTTAGGAAAATGTCATTGTAATCAAGATAGCAAGATGTAATGGTTTTTAGGACTTAATGAAAATAAAAAGCAGTATAAAAGTGGGTGTTTCGTCTCAAATTCTTGAAATATCTCCATATATATATATATATATATATATATATATATATATATATATATATATATATTTTATGGATTACATATATAATTATTTTTCTTATCAAACTTTTGAAACTAAAATTATCAAATAGCCTCATTTCCGCGGTATAGTACATGCACGCTGGCTGTTTTTCTCGCTGAATAGCTATACTTAGCCATTGGGTGAAAAAAGAATCAGTCCTCTTGTCTTCATCGGCGACGACAAGTAAATATAGTTCCTTTAGAATTTGATGGCCTGTATAAAGTGATACAGTCCATCAAACTGACAAAGCGGACAGATAATCTTTTAATTAAAATTACACAGATAATATAGCATGTAATCAAATTTTATCGAAATTTGTAAAAAAAGAAATAAAAAATAACATTCATATATAACAAATTTTAAATTTTAAAACCCCAAGAAAAAAAAGGTATGACGAACAAATTTTCTTGAAACATACCTAAGAATACTCACAATTATAACACCATTCAAACGAAAAAGAAAACTTATTCAAAATCGGTTCCTCCGTTCAAGAGCTATGATGCCAAACACACACTTTTACCATACCTCTCTGAAAACGTCAGGATAAAAAATCCACAATGTACATAATTCAAGTAGGTTTTACAAACGAGGATAGATGTGATGTCTATGGGCCACAACAACCACTTACCATCAGGTGGACTGTGTGCTCATTATCCTTTAACCTATAAAATGTAAAGTGCGTGTAGGGCTACGCACTGTGTAAGTAGTGTTCCGTAGTTGTCCCTCACAATAAAACTACTTTCTCTTTTTTTTTTTTCACCTTGGGTTACATTAATGAAGTTTTCATATGGATCCTAACTTTTTGAAAATATTTTATCGCCTATGTTCATCATGGAGAATGTAGGATTCTAATAGTGAAAATTTTCAAATCGGTCCAGTAGTTTCGGAGCCTATTCAATTCAAACAAACCAACAAACAAATCTTTCCTCTATATAATATAATATAATGTAGATAAAACGCCTTTCAGAAACACAATAGAATTAAAAGAGATTTTAGACTTTGTCGTAAGAAATTAATTTGAATATATATTTCAATTAAGAACAACATGTTATTGATTAAGTTAATTAATGTTCTAAAAATAATTTCCTCACCGCTTATATTAAATTTTAGGTATAAGTGCCAAGCGTTCCTTTTAATGTCTTCACCGTCTTTCATTAAAAGAAAGGGTTATAAAACGCAATTAAACTCTCGGTACCAAATAAACTCGGTTTGTTAAAGGAACAGATTTTTGTGGAATTAAATTAAACTGGATGCCGTGTAGTGGCGGTTAAGAATATCCACTACCCCATATCTTCCCGTGGGTGTCGTAGAGGCGACAGTAGAAACAGGCAGGAGATGGGCAGCATCTTTCTGATAACAGCAATATCACAATAAAACTGCGGTTATAACCCGCTCGCCAATCGTGGCAACTATGGCAATATACCCCCAATGAATAAAGTTACGAAGAGACGGCCCCGTCCAGCAGCCTATTCCTCCTGGCTACGGTGGCGACCATGGTAACGGCAGGGCGGGGTGCTAAAATCTCCGGTGGAGGTTCGGTTGCCACCACGACGACTCGACCTGGCAACTTATAACGCACGCACTCTGGACTGACGAGAAGATCCTGGAGCTGGAAGAAGAGATAGACAAGTTGCGCTGGAATATTATAGGATTATCCGGGTCGAAGAAGGGAGGACACGGTAATCCTCGAATCAACAACGTTCTATCACCGGGAGGGCGACCATCTGTCCCAAGGAGGTGTCGGATTTATCGTCCACAAGTCTCTCGTTAACAACGTTGTAAAAATTGGGGTGTGTCGACGAGGGTTGCGTTGCCTTATACTCAGAATCACCAAACGGTATTCGCTGAAGGTCATACAGGTTTACGCACCAGCGCACCCCGATGAGGTGGAGAAAGTATAGAGGATATCTCTAGAGCCATGCATTCTCCAAACCCACTATATGGTGCTAATAGAAACTTCAACGCAAAACTAGGCAAAGAGAACAGTGAGCTGAAAGTAAATTCGGAATAGAACCTTGGAACCCAAGGGGCCAGCAACTGGCTGACTTCATGGAGAAAAGGACTCTTTATGATGAACTCTTTCTTCCAGAAGCAGCTTGGAAGGGACCTCGAGGCCCGACAGTTCGACGAAAAATAGATTCTTCAATATGACGACCAGAAGACAACTTTTCAGTGATGTCTCAGTGATCGCGAGGTGAAAACAGGCAGCGATCACCAAATAGTTGAGCACACTGAACCTAAACGTTAAGTTGGAGGTCTCGTCTAATGAAGTCAACGCTATATGCCCCTCGTGCTCGAGTTACAAAACCGTTTTAGTGCCTAAAAGACTGCAATGAAGTGGACGATATAAATGATAGGCTCGTTGAAACTGACCATTCAGTCAGGCTAAGTTCTACAAGACCCGCAAAAAAACACAAAAACTCTCCGATCCACTTTTAATCTAATGGCTGTTAGACGGGAAATGAAGCTGCAGTCTTCAACAGATTTGACAGCATACAGGCAACTGAACAGACAGATCTCCAAATGCATGTGGCAGCGGGACTTACGCAACTTCAATACAGCTTGTATGAAGAAGCGGTCGAAGCAGAACCAAAGCTCCAAGTCTTTAACAGAAATCTGTCTGCCAGAAAGACAGCCCTGTCAAAGCTAAAGACCGAGTGTGGCAGCATCGTTTCCGGGACTCATGACATTTGAGAGTGAGATTGAGAGGTTCTGTCATCGTTGGAGCCACACGCAAGTGTAGGTAACGATCAAGAGCAGAGTCTTATCCGACACTATTCCGATGATATCCCGGACGTCAGTCTGAGCGAGATTAGAATGGCTCTCTGCACCAAAACAGCAAGGCCCCAGGCGAGGATGAAATGCAGCGGAGCTTCTGAAAGCGGAAAACCGGTGCTTGAGTCCTTCAGAGCTCTTTAATTCCGTCCTCCATGGTGGCGTACTCCCGGAGGCGTGGAGCAGAAGTGCGGTGGTCTTGTTCTTCAAGAAGGCGACAACGCTCTCTTGAAGAACTACAGACCGATTTCCCTTCTGAGCCGCGTCTGCGTTGATTTCGATAGTCATTACGAATCGTCTCGCATGCAGACTCGACGACTTCCAGCCTCCTGAACAAGCCGGTTTCCAAAAGGCTTTGTACCGCCAGATCACATTCACACCTTCGGCAAATTGTGCAGGAGACCGAAGTACAATCTGCCACTTTGCCTTGCGTATGTCGACTATGAAAGCCCTTGATTCCGTCAGAAATTTGGGCGGTGCTACAGCCTCTTCAGCGGTGCCAAGTTGACTGTCGGTATATCGAAGTGCTGAGGTGTTTTGTACAGTAGGCTGCGATGGCTATCCGAGTACAGAATCAGAGTACGAAACCTATCCAACTGCAGAGAGGTGTAAGACAGGGTGACGTTATATTCCAGAAACTCTTCACCGCTGCATTGGAAGACGTTTTCAAGCTACTGGACTGGAAAGGATATAGTATTAACATCAACGGCGAATACATCACTCCCTTCGATTTGCCGACGATATAGTCCTTATGGCAGAATCGCTGGAGGACCTAAGCACTAACAATGACCTCAATTGTGTCTCCCAACGGATGGGTCTTAAGATGAACATGGACCAAACAAAGATTATGTTTAATGTCCATGTCACACCTATCTCCAGTAGTTGTTGGGAACACTAAGCTCAAGTTGTTGACGAATATGTTTACCTGGGACAAATAGTCCGACTAGGTAGAGTCAACTTCGACCGGAGGTCAATCGACGGATTCAACTCGGTTGGGCAGCGTTCAAATTACGTCATATCTTCTCGTCAGGTATCCTCAAAACTTGAAAACGAGACTGTACAACTAGTGCGTGTTGCAGTGATGACCTATGGAACTGACGTGGTCGCCACTGCTGACCGGATGAGGAAGCTCAAGCTCGGGTCATCGAGCACTATGGAGAGCTATGCTCAGGTTTCTCTGCGTGATAAACTTAGAAATGAGGATATCCGCAGTAGAACCAGGTGACTGACATAGCCCAACGGATTAGTAAGCTGAAGTGGCAATTGGCCGGCCATATAGCTCGAAGAACCGACAACCGATGGGGAAAAGGTTCTCGTGGCGGCCTCGTACCGGCGGACGAAGTGTAGGGCGACCCCCACTAAATGGGTGATCACCTGGTAAGACATGCGGAGTCGATTGATGCGGGTGGCTCAGGAGCGCTGTGGCATTCCTTGGGGAGCCTATGTTCAGCAGTGGACTTGTGAAGGGCTGTAATGATGATTATGATGAAATTAAACTGGATGTGAGCTACCTAATTTCATTTTTGGAATAATTGGCGCTTTTCTGTTGAGTTCCCATCCTGATCTAAGCAGGTTATCTGATTTTCGTGTAATAATATATACTAATAAAACATCCCAATCATTAACTGGTAAGAATCATGTCAGTCTTGACCTGAAAATTTTCTAACGCTTCTAGTGATATATATCTTAAAAATTTAATTTTTTGCTTATAAATTTTAATAAAGCCAGGAAAAAAGTAATGATACTATGTTTATCATCATCAATAGACTTTTGAGACGGAACGTGTTTGCAATGGCACAAAAGGCCCAGAAGCCATGCCAAAAATATAAAAATGAATAACATGATGAAAAAAATGAATGAATGACAGGCTGTCATTTGTTTGACTTTACAGTCATTCGTTTGCTCTTGCTACGTATTGTACTATGCGATTTTGGATTTTCTTGCCCAGCAGAGGCAGTATTATGCTGATATTAGGTATTATTTACTCGTCTTTGTCTGTTCATCAGACTTTTAGAGTTCGATGGCTGAAAGCGTCATCTGTCAAGCCGACTTCTGGTCTGGTCCGTTTCGACGATTTTGACCGATAATTCAATGAACTATACCTATATTGCTCTGTATGCAAAGTGTAGTGTAGAAATCAAGAATGGCCTATCATCAAAGGTTAATGAGCCTCTTAGCACGTCTCTCTACTAGGTCCAACGCTGCCGGGTGGCAATTTGCAGCTTTCAGCCCATATGTCACAGCAGTACTCCATGCACGACCAGACTTGCGTTTTATATAAGGAAAGCTGCCCCGGCATGAAGTATCGCCGTATACAAGGATACCAAGTTTACTTGCGGCTGCTTTAGCTCTGGACTAAATGATCGCCCATTGTCTTTGGGTGATAAAACATACCCATATTTTCACATAGTGATTGGTGGTCACATAAGGATTCTCTGTAGTTAATAATGTTCAACAGCAAGTTCCAGGTAAAATTGTTTTACTTCACTAAATACAAGTTATGGAATAATTAAAGACGATGACAGGAGACCGATGATGACTTCAATACCTTGGGAATAAGATAAATCCCTAGTGTGCGATGCTAGGTGCGCAGACACTTTAGCGACAGAGGTAGAAGTGCTCGTTTAAAGCCAGCGGCATTAAATGAACTGGGGATAAGAATGAACTGAGTACATGTCGCAAGAATGGGTCTTATAGATGACCACATATTTGTGCTGTTGTCGTAGAGACTATCGATCGGTCCGTGGGCTCTACGTGCGTTGTAGTTTCATAGAGACACAACTTTTAGTTTCTGCTGGTGATAAAAGGGCTGGTCTTTTCTCGCTCAAAGAGACTAAGTATAGCCATTCAGTATTTGAGTTTCAGCGCTCTTTGAACTATACCATAGGTATTAGGACTGTATAATAATTTAATTATAATTTTTTATTATGACTGTCATGTAAAAAAATTACTTATCATAATTTCAAATATTTAATATTAAATAATGATAACTGAACTATTCGCTATAACTAACAACTAGTGATTTTCATTTTATACAAGTACTCGTACATTAATATAATATAACGTTGAATGGTTTAATTACACATACATATTCATGTAGCGTTCCGATGGATATCACGTTCCGTCGGCTAGGTGCAGACATAAAACGAATATTCGCCGCCCGCAACCAATGTGTCTCCACTCACTGAAGAATGGAAAATTCAATAGCTATCAATAAAACGAAATTATTATGCTCTTTAGCTCGCAACTGACAACTGTAGTAAAAATATTTAAACAAATATGTTTTTCTTTTTAATGGAATAAGGATGATAAACGAGCACACAGTCTGATGGTAAATGGATGTTATGGACCAAAGACATCTACATCTATCCTTGATAAAGAATCAAAATGCAGATGTATTGTCATCACAGAAGGCTAAAATGGAATGTTTTACGAAATAGCAGCATTGTGCTACTACACTGGTATTCTGATAGCCTGGTCCTTCCCGATCGAGGTTCACCGCGTGCTACAACTATATGCAGCGCTGGCACCCATAGAATACTCTAATACACACATATAGTATTCTATGGCTCTAACACATATTGCTGTCATTTATCTGTTCCCTTTATTCTGCCAATCTCTTGTCAAACATATGTGAAGAGTCATACACAGCTACTCATATTATATTTCAAATATTTCTTGACACTCCTAATTGTTCAAATAATTACCGTTACAGCATATTAAAAGTCCACTGCTGAACATAGGCCTCCCCATATTGGCCTCATAGGGAGGTGTTTGCCATAGTTGCCATGGCAGCAAGCGGCCACAGGATGATGGGGTAGTGGATATTCTTAAATAAATTATACCTAATCATTAAAACCGTGCAGTGAGCTAGTTGAATATTAAAATATTCAACTAGCTCGATTCAATACCATCCCAGTAAATTCAAGATTTACTGACAACAATGATTTTTTATATTTACGCGAACACTACATAAGTTGTACACTTGGGTTTGGATTTAATTTTATTTATTATAGAATCCCAAGCAGATGGTAACACCAGCCATCTTCTCTATTGAAATCAGAATATTTTGAAAAACAAGAAAAACATCTAATTTCAATAGAACAAGATGACTAGGTCTACCATCTCCTTATATCAGTTTTGTCGCGGTTTAAAAATACTCACAGTAATTTTAATCAATAATTTTCCCAAATATGTACAGTACGTACCACTTTGAACTACCGCCTAGTGTACTTATGTGATTCGTTAATTATTATCCAATGAAGTAGAGTAAAATAGTCCATTTCGGGTTTCCTATCTACCGCCTTTATGCATTTATGTGCATTCTTATGTTAACGGGGTTCGCATGATTCCAGAAAACACGAAACCAACCTATCACTCCTCTCTCGTGCCATAGCTCCCTTTGTGTAATTTAGATGTTTAACTATACAAAAATATCGTAAAGTGTATGAACATTTACAATAACGCTATATTTCGCGATTATCTATGAAGTTTATATGTGTAGAAGATAGCCGGCGCCAAATCATCGTGGCTGCAGCCCTTGAAAAGAGCAGATCAGCATAAGTCTAGATGAGTGCGCGTGCATTCTTCCACATCCTTCCTGCCAAAATTTGGGGGTGCCGTATCGCGAAATATTAAAACCTCCTCGGCGTTCACCGCACCTATAATATAGTCTGCTATTTATTTTAATAACTCTGAACCAGTAGTTGGTCAGTTAAACCACCACGCTATATTTTGGCCCTCGCCCGGATTAGAACTATGATTATGCCAGTTCGACTGGGAGAATTTTAACCATTTTCTGGTCCTTCTCGCTGAATTATTATTAATTAATGCTTTTACTTAACGTACTTGTAATTAATTTGTACATTTATGAAAGTTGCATCCGTATGTTCATTTATATGCACATTCAACCGTTCTGGAATACATTCTATGAATATTTACTGTGCAATAAATCGTTCTTCTCTCTGGGCAGCATAATTTTGTAATTACGTATTGAAGCGCTAGGAGCTCTTACACTAACTAATGTGCTCACAAGTTTAATAGCTGTCAGTGTAGTCAACATAGTCCAAGTTTATTAAATAGTATGACTATTTAAACATTAGCATTATTATGCCTATTTTAGGGTGCTAGTGCCATGCTTCCAGCATCTTATAGTTGCAGCACGAATGGGTCAGTTCGACCAGAGGACGGACTACGCTGTAACGGAATACGAGCGTAAAGTAGCAGCTCAATGCTGCTGTGTTTTGTATGGTGGTGTAAGAGAACCAGGTCCTTTTACTGGATACAAGGCACTCCATCTTGGTCCTCAGGGGTGACAACGCGTCTGCATTTTGATTCTTAATTGGTATAGACGTAGATGTCTATGAGCCACAGAACACATACCATCTCATACAGTGGGCTGTATGCTCGCGTGACACCATAATACTATTAACTTAAAAAAACATTTCATTTAAAAAATACAGTCTAGTATATTTTGTCTCTAAGTGGGTGTACGATACTTGATTGAAAAGCTTTAAATTACGTTTAGAATCTTCTTTTCTTTGGAAATCTTAAGGTTGTTTTGGTTTTTGCATAATATTTTCAATACCGCAATTTATAATCCTGCCTTCGTCGTGCGATTGATAGAAATATAAAGACAGTTTCAAAACATCGTATCAATTATACTGCAAGGGAAAGACTACAACACTTCAACCATAAACTTATTCATAAAATTAACAATAGAAAATTATTTTATTATTAGTTTTTGCCCACGACTTTGTCACGTAGATTTTATACTTTGAACTATAGGGTACCAGTACGATACTTGATTGAAAACTTTAAATTACATTTAGAATCTTCTTTTCTTTGGAAATCTTAAGGTTGTTTTGGATTTTTATAATATTTTCAATACCGCAATTTATAATCCTGCCTTCTCGTGCTTGATTGATAGAAATATAAAGACAGTTTTCGGGAAACATCGTATCAATTATACTGCAAGGAAAGACTACAACACTTCCAATCATAAACACTTATTCATAAAATTAACAATAAAATTTTTGCCCGACTTTGTCCGCGTAGATTTTATACTTTGAACCATGGTGATCTATCAATAATCACTTGCATAGTAAATTCTATCACCCTCTTAGGGATGATTTCCGTGATCAAACTGTCCTATTTTCTTCCCCGTGATTTAAACTATCTCGATACCAAATTTCATCTAAATCGGTTCAGCGATTTGGGCGAAGAACATTGCTCACGCGATTAGCGATGTTTTCCCTCACCTCGCCCGCAGTGCGCCCGACCGCCCTGCGCGCTGGACCGCACAATTTCATATCGTCGTTACTTTTAAAATATTTGCCCAAATTACGTAGTTCAAAAGACAAAGTTTATCTACTGTGAACATCGGAAGCGATTAAATTATTTATTTTGATACAATCCATTTGTTACTGCAATATGTGCATTGGAAATAAAGTATCAAATGTTATTGTATTTATGGTTCACTATTTTGGTGATGATGGCTTACACATAAAAGATAGATATATACTGTCGTGGACTTTTTTGTAGAACTATGTAGGAGAAACAATTCCATCATACATTTTATTTGTGTAACTCTTACAGTTTATGCACCGCACGTAAAATAGCTCGCAGATGACAGATTTTTTACGACTTACTTAACACTTATCGTTGTATTTTGACCAATTTACACAACATCTTTATTAATTATCTTTACGTGGTAGAGCCATGCTGCAGCTATATTAGTAGTATAGTTGTAGCACGAATGGGTCGGCTCGACCGGGGAAGGACCACGCTCTCACAGAATACCAGCGTAAAATAGCAACTGAACTGCTGTGTTTCGTATAGTAAGTGTAGAGAACCGGAGACCCTTTTAATTGGAAATGAGGCATTCCATCTTAGTCCTCACGGGTGACAACGCATCTGCATTTTGATTTGTAATCGAGATAGATGCAGATGTCTATGAACCATAGCAACCACTTACTATCAGGTGGACTGTGTGCTCGTTTCTCACTATCCTATAAAAAATTATAGCCTAAGTTTTGTTCTGATGTATGAGCTATATTATTGTAAAGTTTCATTAAAATACATTCAGTAGTTTTGCGTAGAAGAGTAACAAACATCATCCTCACAAAACTTTCACGTTTATAATATTAAGTGGGATTATAATAATATGTATATTGGTTGAAGTTTAATAAGTAAGTGGGTATAATAAATAATAATAATAATGTCAAAAAATTCAAAATATCTTTAAGGAGAACTCACAACATTTTAACAATAAATTGGTTCTCTTTGACGGAAAATATAAATCTAACAACTTTTGTTTGTACTTTTCTTTTTATTCCTTATAACATATTGAAAACATTAAAATTAAACTCAACTACATTTCAGGACATCTTATTTGTAACGTATGACTACGGCTACATACAAACTCATTTTATTTTAATTATAAATTATAGCAATACTATATATATATATGTAAGGTCCAAATATGTTTCGCAATGTTCTAAAAAATTAAGATCGTCTAGTTTAATACCTTTTAAGTACGTTTATTATCGCGGTTTGGTTTTAGTCATTAACTTTTAATTTATATACACATCATAACACATATCCTTTTCCATAAGACAGCGTTTCTTTCAGCGATTTTATATTACCAATTTTAAGTTTATGTATGACCTAAGTGGTAGGATTCCATTTCTCCTGGGAGTTCGTCTGGGTAGGTCCTACCCTCTTACCTAGTACCAGTACAAATACCGGCTGAGGCATTCAATCTCAGTCCTTAGAGGTGACAACAACGTAGCCTTCTTTGTTTGAAGTTAGCTGCAAGTGTCCATGAGCTGATTACCATCATCAAGTGGACTGTATGTTCGTTGGTTTCTTAAGTTTTAAAAATCATTAATTAATAAAAACTAAAATAGTTAACATTTTTATAACATGAGTGAGAACATTCCGAATTACACCTACCCCATGATGATACCAGACACGATATTTCAATATTTATTTCATTCTTGGCAGTATTATACTCGTATATCTGGAATAAGCCGATATGTTAGTTTTATGTGACTTTTTGTAGCCTAAAATCCACGAAAAAGCACAATGCTTCTAAAGATATCACATTTGTCAAAATATGATGAGGTAGTTTAAAGATCAGAGGAATAGATGTACATACATACATAGTCTTCTAAAATCGTAACCATTCTTTTGGCTTTGCCGTAATCGGGTAAAATGTTCACTTACATCGTATAGATCGGTATAGATAACTGAATTTGGGGCAGGTAATGCATGGTGCAGCATTATTTAAGCACTATTTCTCACACATGCACATTCCGCACACTGGTGTGTTTTGATTTGGTCTCTCCTACTCACTCCATCACCAATCTAGTATATACTATCTATGATACGCTTGTACTTAGTCTAATTGTTGGCAGTATGAACAACAGTACGTTTTATTTTATTTCATTTAATGTACATATTTGTCATTACACATATTAATTTTAGCTTTCTGCATATAAACCTTAATTTGCCAAATCTTCCATACCTCCAAAAAATTTTCAAAGTTTTCTATTCACGTAATAATATAAATGAACTAAGTGATTCATACGAAGCTGATTGTTCGAAAATTAGTTAGACCGTGACTATACAGAGAAGCCTGTTGATAGATGGCTCTTACGTAGTTTATTAAAACTAATATAGTGGATTTTATAATTTTAGAGCCATTAATAATTTTATGTTTTGCGATTTTATGCTTCGATAGATAGCGATAATATAACACACTATATAACACTCTTGTTTATACCAAACGTAAAATATTTCAACAGACAACAGTTAGCAGCGTTAAGTAAGATGTATGCTGCGATTTTAATCCAACTAAGCGTGTCCTTACAATGAACGGCCCATGCCTAGCTGTGGACTTTTAGGGGTTGATGATAAAGAAAACGATTTTGTCACATCAGGGTAATTCCTTAGGATGACATGTTAATCTATATACAAACAAAGTAGTTACCAGCCCATAAATTTCCCAATTAACTCTTGGGTGTCAAGAGGTGACAGAGGAAATGAAACAGGAGATGGGCAGAAGCATCTTTCTAAAATAACTCAAATAATTAAACTGCGGTAGCCTGCCAAGCGTGGCATGGCTAATCTATGGTCAGCGATGGACTTCGATAGAACTGTGATGATGATGATGACATATAATATTTAAAACAAATACTTCTTAATATTGTAATTGTCTGCCAATCAGTCTTATTCGATTTAATGGGAAGAAAGGGCACTTGCAAATTATGCCGACAGAAATACTTTAAAGCTGATTTACCACTTGCTTGGCGGTGAAGAGACTTCGTGAAACTTCGACTGAATATTTCAGAAAAAATATTTCGAAGACATGTACAGTTCGCCAACACGCATTAGGATAGCTCGGCTGTCATTTTCTTGCCCTGAAACCGTCTCAAAGAGAGGATACTGTGCCAGTAGTGGAACGTATATAGGCTGTAACTAGCTCCTGTCTAGATAATTCCCACGGAAAACTTGTCCTTTAAATATAAGTTTGAGAGTTTGTTGTAATTCTCTTTATTATTACATTAGATTACCACCACACAATTGTTAAAGAATATATACAACTCGTAGGGATCGAACAGTCTGCTAAAAAAACTAAGTAGATTTGTGGCTTTCGATATGACAGAATAACCTTGTTGTATGCCAGACCTAAAATATCGTCGGTACAGTTTCAAAGCGAGAAAAATTTTGGCGATCACTATTTTCGTGGCATTACTGGTAAATCTTCCTTATTTCGAGAAGTTCAAGTCGAGCTATAAAATGATTTAAGGCTGACGACGATGACGATGATGATGTTCTTGTTGTTGTTGATGATGATGATGATGTTCTTGTTTTGATGATGATGATACATTGTTATACCTAAAGTCAAATACAATTGGGTTTAAGGCACAAAACGTGTTTTTAAATAACTACATTGTGGATTTAACACTAGATAATATAAATTTAGGTTAAGGCATTCTTGGGTAACTGTTTGATTATGGACAACAGTACGATGACACTATCATAGTCACATTGTGTACAGGTATATATTAATAAATGAGATAAAAAATCAGCAAATATTTTTAAAAAATGCTCCATATTCGTATCGTTAAAAAAATACAAAAAGTAAATTCCCTGCATTCTGAGTGCTTTTACATACCTACGTTAATGGAGCGACTGGGAGTTTGACGACTCGTTCATAGTTTTAACCTATTGTAACCCTTCTGTATTTTAAAAGGCTGTCTGATAAAAAAATTACAATATTATACAATATAAATTAAGTGATCAGGCTAACAAAATATTAATATTTTCAAGGATCTTTCTAAAGGTTTAGTTATAGGCCGTTTTTTATATTTATGGCGTGATCGTCTTAGTTAGGACCCTTAATATAACTATATATATATATATATATATATATATATATATATATATATATATATATATATATATATATATATATATAGTTGTGTTTGTTTAGTTCTTCTAGATGTCTCTCTTGGTAGAATGAATATTCACTAGAGCAATCGAAAGCCGTTGGTAGTACGTACTTATAATTATTTTAAGCTAAAGAACCCCGTTCACGGAGAAAGCGCTCAAAGTTTAAGAACATTAAATCGTCCTATTCGACTTCTTGGGTTCACATCAGTCATTTTTAATAATTCCTGCTTGGACAATGTTAGGTACAGGAGACATTTGTGATCATGAATGGTGCCTCCTCTGGTGACAACTCAAGCATCGACCAATTCACATATTAAATCTTTTGCGAATACATTAGTCCAGCTACAGTAGATGGCATGCGGTTGGTACACGTCGAAATAGGCGCATTGGCATTAAAATGCCCTCTGTGACGCCACCTCCTTTCAGACCGCCGCTTCTGCAGACGTTATGAAAGTGTAAGAGCATCTCCAATTGCATGGTCAGCACGGCTTTCTGCCGCAGCTTTTAGAGTCTCCTTCCTCCAGATACCACCGGCATGGTCGAAACAACATGCTCACCAACCAATACAACGGCAGATATGCCAAAGGCGGTTATAAAATAACAATAATAATTCAGCCATCAGAAAGGCTTTGTGTCACTGACGTTGAGTATATTGAGCATTTCGATCATGTTTTCTCACCAGCAACAAGTTGCCTTCAATCATTCAAAGGTAGGAAATTTATAGAAATATTTTGTTATGTTGTTATATAAAACATCACGAAGGTCAGACAGTCTGAAGCCTCGTCATCAAGGAGACCCGACAGGCAAAGTTACTGGTGTGAATCAAACAAAAACGCAGAGAGCGCCATTGAGCCGACCCGCCTAACAACCATCGCAGGACGCAATGCCGCAAAACAACAAGCATCAATACAACTTTCGTCGGGCTTATGCATCCCAAGGTCCCTCATTGATGTCCCAGACATCCCTACGCATATCATATCGAGCCAAATCAGGCGCAACACCCACCAGTTCCATCGCAGACTCAATACCGAAAGTAGCAGTAAGCATCAATGTAACAATCATGGATGGCGCCCTCTCACAACACACCCACATGATCCCTAACGACTTTGGCAACAAATTGTTAATGTTGACGCAAGTAACCTACATTTAGCTAGATGATATACCTAGGACATATGGGTTATCGAGTTTGACGCGTTTACGGTCACGATGAAGCAGTCTACACGATACTATAATAATCCTTTTAAGTCCCATTTCTATCAATATACTGCTTTCATATTTGAGACCTTACACATATTGGCTTTTATTTGATAGACATTACTTTCATAATATTATGTCTTTCATATGAAATTATAATACTTACGCATCTCAATGCTTGTCCATATTATTGCTGTATCATAGACCTTATTATCATTTATGTCCTTAATATGGGACTTTGTGCAACAGTAATTCGGCATAGTGCAACATTGTGCAACATTACTGTTTTTATAGGAGAGGCGCAAACGACATGCGACTCACCTGATGGTAGTGACTACCGCCGCCGCGAACAACTGCAAGCACCAGGGGACCAGGGAATGCAGATGTGTACCAGCCATTTAAAAGGAGTAGGCTCTTTTCTTGAAGGTCCTTAAGTCGTATCAGCGGAAAAATCGCTGGTGGTAATCGATTCCACAGGGAAGTTGTGCGAGGAAGAAAACATCTTATAAATCGCACAGTGGTGGACCGCAATCATCCAGATGGTGTGGATGGTATCAGGAGTTCTGCCGCGATGTGCGTTCGTGAAATTTGGCGGCTGGGATTAATCCGAAAAATTCCTCAGAGCTCCCGAAGTAAATGCGAAAAGAAAATGCAAAGAATGCAACATTTCTTCCAGCGCGCGAATCGAGCCGATCGGAAAGGACTCGGTCGTCTACGATTCGAGCCGCACTGCGCTGGATGCGGTCAAGTGGAAGAGCTGGCACTGGGAATGCCTTGGCTGAGGAGATACGACAAAGAGGTTCTTTTGCGGTAAACGCGCAAACTTGTGTCTTCTGAGGATTAAGCTGGACTAGATTTCGTCGCCCCAATCCGAGACTTTGTTCAGCAAAGACTCGACTTCGAACAAGTTTGTTCGGTACTCGGCGACGTTTTCCGAGAAATATTGGCACGGCCGGTGTGCAGAGCATCACCAGTGCTGTCATCCGCCATAGCAATGAATGTTACCGGTTTGCATATCATTGATATGCAGAGGATATGCAGAAGAAACAGCGTTGGTGATAGCACGCAGCCTTGTGGAACACCAGCGTTAATGGAAAGGCTGATGGAGCATGCACCGTCTTCAATGATCTTGATGCTTCGATCTGCGAAAAGCTGGTGATCCAATTGCAATTTCTCAGGAAGCCCATAGGAAGAATTGAAGGCGCTTGTGCCAAACCCGATCGAAGGCCTTCGCAATGTCAAAACTAACAGCCCCTTGGAATCTACCGCCTCCGTCCATCTATGAGTCAGGTAGACCAGAGATCAACAGCTTATCCACCCCGACGAAAACCGTATTGGTCACTAATCAGTTGGTGATCCTCAAGTTACCGCATGAGCTGGCAGTTTATAACGGATTCTATTATTTTGGAGAACGGAGGTGATGTCGATAGACCTGTAGTTGGGCGGGTCTGTGCGGTCGCCTTTTAGGAATCAGGTGGACAAAAGCTGTCCTGATTTCGGGACTACGCCTAGGAGTACAGTACCGGAAAAGACGCGTTAGAACCGGTGCCAACTCCGGGTACACGTCCTCCACAATTGGAGGATTCCGTCAGGCCCTCGACTTGTGGATGTCCAGGGATAGGGTGCTTTGCGACCGAGCGCTGTGAGAATCGCATATCCGGCATGGACACTCACACGTCATCAACAGTCGATTTGGATAAAAGGGGCCTAAAGGTCGCTTTCTCTTTGCGGCGTGGGCCAGTGAGTCGTCCTCCTGTGCAGAGATGGTGATGAACACAGAAATTCCTTGGACAGCCTTGGCGAGAGACTAGAATGCAGGGTTCCCGAAGGAGGGCAGAACTGTTTCTTAATTCTATGCTCTGACTTTACTTAGAACAATAACTCTTTTGAAGGACCTGGAGACGAAGTTATACTTCTTTTTAAGCATGCTGGTCTTTACATCCCGAGCAGCCGAAACCTCAGCCCAGGCCTGATAACTCCTGCTTACACCGTAATGCAGCAGAACGACCAACCAAGAGCTGAGATCTGCCTCCGATGGGTACCAGATGATGGAATAAATAGTTCCATTCCTGTAGCACCACATCTGTGACAGAGTCAGAAACAGCGCTGGGATCATCCGGCGAGAAGCAACGCCCCATGGGTGGGATGCCAAAACACCGCATTCCGTCCCAATCCGCCGACCTGTAATGCCAAACACGGCGGCAACCTGCTAAACGCAACCGCAAGGGGCGTGGTGGCACCACCTCCGGATCAGACAATGATCCGAAGAGCCGAAGGGTCATGGACGGAAAACGATATCCGTCCGGATAAAGAGGTCAGCAGAAGGTCCAACAGGAAGAAGGTGTATGATCCTCCACATCTGGAATCCGCGTAGGTGGTAACCAGTTGTGTCAGACCATATGCCAAGGCAAAGTCATAAACAGAACTCCCGGATGATCGGTTAAACGTGAACTGAGCCATTCGGCGTGGTAAAATCGCCAGGATCACGATCTCTGCGGATAAGACCTGTTGTGCCGGAATCTGTAGCCTTTTGGACGTGGTCGATGAGTCGGTTTGTTTCAGCATTACCGCTATGGGACCTATAGAGGCACCCGTAGACGCGCGGATGGTCGTCGCTGTCTACGCATAATCGGAAGGTTTTAATAAATAGGAGACGTGTTGCTTGTACAGAACTTTATTATACTCCTCCCTCTTCTGATTCTTGCTTAGCACCTACCCAATAAAATTCGTGAGGCCATCTATCGCTCAATTCTTAAATCTGTCATGCACACATACAACCTCACATATTTGTCTGACTATTGGGCAGCCTTAGTAGTATTTTGAGAAATTCGCGGACATCTGGTATAATTTTACAGGGCATTACAAATTTATATCCATAGTCTCATATAATATTTGGGTAGGTATATCGTTGTCAGTCAGGGATTGAGGCTCACAATATTATGGGCACAACAAAATTTAAATTAATTAGTTATGTAAACATAGTATAATGAGTTTCTAAATCATATTAAATGAAGTAATTATTTTCATAATCCACACAGTAAGTTGGCATTACTGTACTATTTTCCAAATAATAAAATTGTAATGGATAAAAGTTTATGATTTGATAGTTCAATCAATATTATACCGAAAATAGTTTGTTACATTTCATATTAAGATATCCAGAACAAAGAAGTCAATGCAAAAGCAATGTACCCTAATCATTTTCGTTAACATAACAATAGACAGATCAAAATACATGTTGCGATCCCACCGCGTAAGCATTTGTACACCTGCTTGTTTTAAATTCCAAGTACACGTATATGGAAACGTTTGAGATTACATCGTATGATAATTTCCTACTTTCAACAATACAATAAAATGATATCGTAAATAAAATAATTTTCCTTTCTAATAGTTTTCCGTTAAATATTTGTTTTAAACATTTCTTCTTAAGTTTAGATAGTTTAGATTTCATTGTGATAATACGATTACATACATTATCGAATATTCATTACAGAAATTTAAAATATAGACTATTACACTAAAAGTTTGTTTAACAAAATATTTATTAAGATTAGAAGATTTTTTTTTTTTAAAGAGATAACATAATTTTATGTTTCGGTGTCTATAATATAAAAAACTGTTACATTATAAACTTATAATAGTAAATTACACTGGACTTGATTTTAGTAACCAATATACAAAATTTTGTGTGTACTTTTAAAAATTGTACAAATTTAGATAAACAAAAAAACATAAAAAGAAATTTAGGGGTTATTGTAAATATGAAAAAAATCTTGTAAATTCATATAAAATTTGGTAAAATAACTAAATACGCGAAAATGTGTTTATTATTTTGATTAATATTATTATTTTTGTTTACGTATGGTTGTGCATCGATCCTATAGTTATTACATGTGTAACGTGTTAGTAGCATTTTGGACAGCATTAATAGCCCTAATACAAAATGCAAATAATTGCCTATCTAACTTTATAGATTTGGTCAGGGATCACTTATTCCTTTTTCGTTTATTGAGGCCTTTATATTATAATTTTTTCCATAATTCTTGTACGTAATTTTTTGTGATATATTTGACCTTACCGAGCTTTTTCTCTCTATTCACTTATATATTTATTTATTATTTAGATACCGGGATGGGTTTTAATTCACTTCATTTATATTTTACTTCATGATGTTTATCATGCGGGTACTTTATACATATGGGCCCATTTACTTGGGTACTATATTACATTTTCATTACATTCATTTTATTGGTACATAAACTTTTAAATCATACTATATCAAGGTAAAACTGTACCTTGGGTTGTTAACCTTGAGTCTACGTTTAAGTCATTTTAAAGGACTCCAACAATGTGTCACTGGAAACTAAGTTCACACTATGATCCAATGAAGGACGTGACCTCTATGTACCATTATCAAGGGTAACAAATTTAAGACTTCTCTGGTCCCCAGTTACTAATATGAGTAAACTCTTTCACATCACTTGTACTGAAGGTATTGTTCCTAGTACCCGTTATCTCCGATTTTATCATCCAATCATGGAAACATACCCTGCTCGAGGGACTATATGCTACTATACAGTGATGGACGTTGTTCCCATCTCTCCATTAATATCATATCAAGATAAACTTTTGTTTTAATTTTATTTTCTTCATAACTCTTATTTCATTCTTTATTTATACATTACCGTGTTCCTTATTAACATGTTATTATCTATTTGACTCTATCGATTACTTTACACGCCTCCACTTACTATACTAACACATTATTCTCGTTCATAATGAATTCCATACCAGGGTTTAAGCATTCATCAATATTTGGGTGATCAGTCCAATATTGACGAAACTTAACAATCATTCATATTCACACTTTTGAACATTCCTTTCTTTCATTCTTCACACCTTTTAAATACATCCTTGTTAATTTTGTACAAAATGGGATAATATTTTTGTCAGTCAAAGTTTAACTCTGTTAAGAAATATTACTATTAAAACTCTCTTAGGGGCGACATATAAACTTTATAATAGGATAGCATTTTTAATCAATTTCCCTTTCCGTTTTATTACAAGTGTACCTATCTAAGGATATGCTGGTGTTATGTACCTGTGTATATTATTGTTATTCTTAATTAGGAACTCTTATACAGGTAACGACCTACTTAAATTTTGTTTTAGTAATAAATTATTTTTTTTGAATATTTACTTTATATAAAACTTGTCATAATTAATAAATTGGACATAAATACAGAAATAAATTAATGATAATTGGATGTAACATTTATAATTTATAATATATAATGATTGATAAATTAATGGTCATATCAACATATAATTATAGTATAATATATGTATATAGTATAACAGAATATAGTATATGACATTGAGCCATAATAACAATCTTACGTTGGTATTTCCTCTGACGCTGTTACATCTAATTAGTTACCATATAAATTGAATAATATTGAATAATTTATTATTTGTTAAAATTTCGATAAATATTGTTATAGTTACTTGACCATTAATATTTGCACACTACTATAATATAATATGTAAAACTAAATTATACTTAAACACCATTGTACAACCATATTGTTGCAAAAAAGAATATTATTATTATTAACAAGTGGTTGTTACCGATTAATTGTGCGGTTTAATACATCATTTTGAATTTTCTATTAATAAGTACTAATGTTTTCCTACTTGTTAATTAATGATTTAAAAGTTTTTCTTTCCCCAGAACTGTGTATAACATTATTTAAGTAATAATATAGTAATTATATTAAAATGGGCCAATTAAAATTACCCTTTAACCGACGAGCGTGTATGCGTAGGTATATAGATGTGAAGGAGGCGAGAGATGTGTCAGGATCGTATAAATGAAGTCCGTAGTATCTGCCTACCCTCTGGGTGACAGGCGTGAGTGTTTATATATATATGACACATATGTATATATTACATTCAGCGCTTTCGAGAGTATGTATATCTTGGACTTGGCTGGTCGCTGGTTGTACTCCTGATTTCTTTCTGCTGCTCTGGCACTCAAAGATGTTGTTAGCTCACCGATGTGGTTGTTTTTTCTTCTTTCGTTTTTATTTTTGATAAAATTGGTACTCTTATCTTGAAGGAATATTGATTAAGATGTTTTCTGGATCTTGAAATCTTCTTTCTTGAAACTTGTCAATCTTGATTTAATGGCAATGTTACTAGAGCTTCTTCTATAATTTCTTCTTCAGGTCTTTCTTCATTTCTTCTTTGTTTGTCATTTCTTGGTTGTCTTACTAAATTGGTCTTCAAAATCTTCTTTAAATATAAGTAAAATTGTTGTCTCTTCTTATATTCATAATTTAAATTTTATTTGTCACATCCGGTATTATGTTCTCTTTGTTATTTTTTTTTTATTGTCAATCTTCTTAACAAGCCCTTCATAATTTAATTTAGATTTCTTATAATATTTTTTTCCTTCTTTTATGTAGTAGGCCCCGGCGAGTGCGTACATTGTAGCAGCGCACCGCCTGGCAAAATCGCCATGTAATGTTGAAGGTTTTAATAAATAGGAGACGTGTTGCTTGTACAAGAACTTTAATTATACTCTCTTTATTCTTAACTTAACTCTAATATATATATTCGTGAGGGCTATATATATACTACACTACAAAGCCAAAAGGATGGACAGGTCCGAACCTTCAAGACCGCCGAGGCGTCGAGAACAGATGTCTTCTCTGACGTATGCGCAAACACACAAATGGGTGTTCCAATTTGCCCTTGAGGAGAGATACAGTATCAGCCGGAGAGGACACCTGCGTCTCGGTCAGTAATAGCAAGGCCAGCTTCGCCGTCTCGAGATGGTAGTGGCAGGCTACAGGACTTCATTGATTAGCCGCGTCCGACCACCTCATATATTATGTGTCGTACCGGCAGATCTCTTATTAAATGTACGCGAAAAATCAACTCACTTGGATTTAGTTCCATGGTTTTGAGATATTAACAAAATAAGATTCAAGCATTACATGAACACGCTTTGGCGTTACACGAACACTCCTTATAAGTTGTTAAATATTTTGACCTTTCCCAATTATAATATAAAACTTATAAATGTTATTGGAACGAAGTTGTTTATCGGACGATACCACAGAACACAATTACTCTCTACCAAGAAAGAACGCAAACTTCATACTAAAAAAGAAACACGTGTTTGTGAGTGTACACTACAAGCGCTACTGTGAGCGCCATATAAAACTTTTTGCGGGAATTTAAAAGCTTTGTATTCTGTAACTTTGAACTTTTATTTAAAGCATATTCGAGTAATTTTGGCTCAAACCTCACAAACCTATGGGGTAAATTCCCATACATTTGAGAGGTTGCAGCAAAATTAATCGAATATACTAGATTAGTATGTGGGATAAAATAAAACTATAAATAAGTATAGTTATGTAATTTTATTTTCTGGCAGACAGATTTTTATAAACTATACATTATTATTGATGTTTTTTATTGCATTTGCACATAATATTTCACATATTTGTTCCAACCAGTGTTCCACTCCATATTTTTATCTTTATTATTGTAACATAATCGACTTGTTTTTTATTATTTAATAACTTTTGAATATTTTAAGCGGAGTTTTAGTAAACTTAATGAATTTTAAGGACAATATTAGCGTTTACTTACTATAGTACTTAATGTTCGAAATGAATGTATATATTTATGCTCATAAAATTTAAGTTATAGACGAACTTACAGTCCACCTTATGGCAAATGACTAGAGTCAATGAACTCCTGCAGCCAATTTTAAATAAAAGTCTGCAGATGCGTTGTCACCTCCAAGTACCAAATTAGAATTCTATACAGCCTATAATTATACTGGTTGGCCTTCAGACATGAACACAGCATTGTACTTGAACTAAATAAAGACCTCACAACCACCCTGGACATAACATAGCCGGACTGGGACGATCGATATATCCATTGTGGTGATTACGATTAATTCTCCTTACAATAAAAGAGGGTTCGTATTCAGTAGTGGACCTTAAGGGCTCATAAAGAAGAATAAAATTGACAGTCACAACAATCATGTACTTATCTCTCTACTGTTTATCTATGTCGATGATATTGGTTCGATGTATTTAACTGTGACGTTACATTGATATGTAGAAGTTTTGCCGTTCTTCTCAGAAGAGATTCGAACTGGTGTAGATTTTGACATTCAAGAGCTATAAACAAGTCACATTGAATAAAAATTGTCTTTTACTTTTAATTTAAAAATATTACATTTAAATTATTCAGTAGACTTTACTACGGTTTTAAAGCGTTTCTAGTGTTCCATAATGAAAAGGTCTCTTTTAACGAAAATGAATATGCTTAATGATCATTGTGAATATAGTGATTATTATTGAGCAAAGTTTTGTATTATTATGGCATTGTTACCAAAATCATTTATGAATTGTAAAGGACGCAGTATGAATAGAAGTGTTATTGACAATGCGAACGAATCAATCATTGCTTTTCCAATGTGTCTGAATGCCATTTTTATTGTAAAAAGCTTTTATGGTGTCATTGAGGAATCATGGAAAATCTTTATTATATTTTGGAAGTTATAATTAAATAAAGACAAACCCTAGATAAATGAACGCATCGTAATACCTAATAACAAACCAAATTTATCATATTTAATGGTCATTACCGAAAAGAAAGCTCAAATATATAGTGTTTGAATTGTTAAGTATTTTAATGTTGTGTATTCTTCTTTTTATTTATTATAGTATATTTTTTGTTATATTCGAAATTTATTAAGTACCTAACTACTAATTACTCAGTCTCGAAATATTATATATTTGGTAGAACATCTTTGCCATTGAGGTAAATAAAATAAATATTGTACACGACACACAGATAGAATATAGCTGTGACTAACCGTGAACATGCAATTTTGTGATGAACACCGAGTGCTGATCTAATGATTCGTTAATACACTCAGATACGCTGATATGTATTAAGAGCAGGTGAACGAGAGAGAGAGATAGATTTATAGCAAGTGTAAAAGTAGTTCATTAACATCTTTATGCAGCCAACTTCAAAGTTCAAACAAGAAGGCTACTCATGCGTTGTCACTTCTGAGGGCTAGATTGAATGCCTCTCAGCCTGTAATTATACTGGCTCTCTAAACCTTTAAATCGGAACACAGCAGTGCCAGAACTGTGCACGGTGCCAGAAACTGGCTAACCAGTCAGACTGCTAGGCAGAAAAGATTCCTACCACCTTTAACTGCTAAATGGGTGACTGACCAGTAAGTCGAATAGCAAATCCATGAATTCCGATGGATTATAATCTGTTTCTAGCAGCAGTCTTTAAGAACATGTTTAACAGCGGACTTATGATAGGTTAAATGATTATAGTGATAATAGTATTTAATAATCATGTTGTGGGTGGTCTCAAGTGGTTGATCCTCGGTCTGGATCCTATAATCTATCGAATAGTTTCATCAGGTCAAAGTAGTTTTAAAGTCAATTGAAACCTTATATAAACAATATTGGCTACCGAGGACTTTTAGTCGGAGATAGCACTATGCTGATGTTTAATTAATTAAATTACCTCATTGATACGAGACGATCAATGAATATTGAGAGAGCGATCTTTTCCGTCTGCTACACGCAGTTGATTTTGTAAGCCTTTGTTTGTTTGTTTAAAACGTTTGTTTTTAAATTTCTGATTATTTAAAACGACTACTTTTACAGTACATTTCTATATAATATGCTTAAATAAAAATGATCTCCTTCACCAAGGGTTTTCTGGAAGTGATAGCTGTTTAGCGATATGGTAAATTAAAGTTTGGTATGTGTTTATAAATACATTAAATCAGGAAAATTTCTGCCTCGTAGCTCCAATGCTAATTGCGGACTCCACGTATCTTCGAGATATTATTAATTTTGCAAACATGAGGTTTACCCACGATATTTTGCCTTATCGCTGATCATAAGTTGGCGCTAAAATTAACAAAATTAGTGATGCTGGTAGAGTAAAACTTTATTATGAAATCTATGGTCAGCGCCATAAGTGAGTCCGTGAGCTACACACGTGATGCGATCTTGACTAAGCTGTGCCGCCTCACTGGGGCCGGGCATCCTCTCATTGCAGTAGCAAGGCGTCAGGCCCTAATGCATGACAACATTTACATGACCTCGAAAATTTTACTTTTTAATTCTTAGACATGCAAGTTTCCTCACGATGTTTTCCTTAACTGCCGAGCACTTGGTAATTAAGACTTATAATTCCAATTAAAAACTTCTTCGGTAAAGATCAAACTTGGGTCGTCTTATTATTATTCAATTTAAGGTCAACGCGTTACCTTAGAGCTACGTGTATCTTGTGTGAGTGCAAGTAGATCTTTAATTAAAATTTCAGTATTTAGTCTCTCGAACTCGAAAATTAACCTTGACTTACCTTTTAGCTACAATAACCTTTGGTGGTGTAATTATTTAAATAAAATATTCACTACTAGCTGGTACCCGCGCGTTGCTACCGCAGAAGAAATAATTGTGGAAATATCGTTTCAAATTTGGAAGAGTTATATTGTTTAATTAGGAATGATAATACATCCATTGAAATAAATTATATCTTTCATATAAATTTGTCGGTACGATACGCGCGCCACCTAGTGCAAGTTAATTGAACTATGCCTATAACCTTCGCGAAATTGCAAGGAATAGGTTGACAAAGTTTTATCGTAATCTGGTGAACGGTTTGGCAGAGCATAAAATACGAACAAAGAAATATTAATTTTATATATTAGATGAAACAGTTTCAAAATGTTCTTAATTCTTGATATTTAAAAATAAACCAGAATTATTAAACAATTAAAACTCATTTTAATACTCTTAAATTAAAGAACCATTTTATTCTCAAAACATTTCATTTATGACTGTTGATATGAAAAGTGGTTTCATCAGAGAACTATATGTTATTAAACTTCTAGAGCTATTTTCACTGCCTGCAGGATTCGACTCGTTTAGTAGGATCGGGGGTTCTCGTCTCTTGTATAGTAATCATTTTGTAGGTCTCAAAATGCAAATACATATTTACGAATAACCCGATAAATCGTGGATTTGTTAAACTTACAGGAAGCTGCGCGCAATCGTCGTGATTGCCGTGAATCGTTCGTAACAGCCTAGCGAACGCGGTTGACATTCATGGTCGTTCTTGGTGTTCTTTTGCGTCCTGTTGATTTATCCGGCATTGTGTTTCCAGATTCTTCAAACTTGCATTACCAATTTTTGATTTACTTCATTTAATTCACGCAATAAATTTCTCATACCGTTAAATTAAAATGTGACCTGTAAAGACGTCGAACTACAGTGTAAGAATCTTTCTTTCTATAAAATGCTTAAATGCAAAATGCGCGTTGCGGTCTCGTGTCTCTGTAATCGTTTAACACTTCCCGTCCTCTTGCTATCTGTTTTGGCGCGAAATGGGTGAAGCAAAACGAAAACATTCTACTAATTACTCAGAATATTTTGGTCGCTGACTTTCGCAAAAATTTTCAAGCTGTTTTACGTTTAAATTTGCTTTCAAAAATTTGCGTCCATAACAGTTTTTCTCTTGATGGATAATTAATATGGGTATACCTTGTGCTGTTCAATATAGTTGCAATGATCTATAAAGCCCTTCTAATTTGATTGAAATTTATTATCAAACAACACCTTAGAAATTGATTCTCTCAATCGTCAGATTATTTTAAAATCCTTGGGAAAATTTCATTGTAGCGTGTTTTGTAAAAGTTTATTAGAAATGCTAGTGAAATCTTGAAGCATATGGTAGATGCCATAATTAGAAGTGCCATATCATATCATTCTCCTATAAGTTATTCGATCGGGGTAAAAAAAATTGCCTCATAGAAAGGTTATTTGAGGCTTAAGTTTAGCAGTGGACTTTTGATAGTCTGTAACGGTAATGGTATTGCCATCAAACTTTGTGTGATCTTACTATAATGATAATATAACTTGTGGAACGGAACTTAGAGGTAGGAGAGAGGGAAGATGAGTTTGAGTGAGTAGCAGGAGAGAGAAGTCAAAGAGGGGCGAAATGAAAATTATACTGAACAGTGTTAGGCGGAGGAAGCAAATAATTCAAATAGATTTAGATTTTTCAACTGTTATTTTAAAGTAATAATTTGTGCCCAGTCTCACATACAATATATAAACGTTTTATACAATTAAGTGTGACAAACCAGCACATAGTCCACCTACATCGATTTTCGATCAAAAATCAAAATAAAGCGTTATCTCCGTTAGGAGTACACCTAAATAAGAAGGAATTAGAATTCAAGCCTTCATCAGATTTTATCGCATAACTTGTATCAATTCAGATGGGATAACAACTACGTAGATAAGTTACGCTGGAATATAATAGGACTATCCGAGGTCCGAAGAGAGGAGGACACGGTAATCCTCGAATCCGGCAACTTATTCTATCACCGGGAGGGCGACCATCTGTCCCAAGGAGGTGTCGGATTTATTGTCCACAAGTCTCTCGTTAACAACGTTGTAAGATCGGGAGTGTGTCGACGAGGTTGCGTGCCTATACTCAGAATCACCAAACGGTATTCGCTGAAGGTCATACAGGTTTACGCACCAACCTCAGCACCCCGGATGAGGAGGTGGAGAAATGTGAGGATATCTCTGGAGCCATGCATTCTCCAAAACCCTATACGGTGTTAATAGGAGACTTCAACACTAAACTAGGCAAAGAGAGCAGTGAGCTGAAAGTAGGGAAATTCGGAATAGGGCAACGGAACCCAGGGCCAGCAGCTGGCCGACTTTATGGAGAAGAGGGACTCTTTATGATGAACTCTTTCTTCCAGCATTAATGGACCTGGTCGAGCCCCGACGGTTCGACAAAAATGAGATTGACTTCATTATGACGACCAGACGACAACTGTTCAGTGATGTCTCAGTGATCGCGAGGGTGAAAACTGGCAGCAATCACCGAATGGTAGGAGGCACACTGAACCTAAACGTTAAGTTGGAGGTCACGTCTAATGAAGTCAACGCTCCGTCCCCTCATGCTCTAATCCAAAGTCCCGAAAACTTTCAGCTCGAGTTACAAAATCGTTTTCAGTGCCTAAATTTTGCAATGAAATGACGATATGATAAGCTTAGGAGAGCTGTCCATGCGGTCGGAGCTAAGTTCTGTAAGACCGTCGCAGAAGAACACAAACTACTCCGATCACACTCTTAATCTCATGGTTGTTAGACGGGAGATGAAGCTGCAGTCTTCAACAGATTGACAGCATACAGAACTGAACAGACAGATCTCAAATGCATGCGGCGGGACTTGCGCAACTTCAATACAGCTCGTATTGAAGAAGCGTCGAGCGGAACCAGGGCTCCAAAGTCTTTGCCAGAGACCTGTCTGAAAAGAGCCAACTGTCGAAGCTGAAGACCGATTGTGGCATCGTTTCGGGACACCTGAGATTTCGGTGAGATTGAGAAGTTCTATGGGCAGCTGTACGTCATCGTTGGAGCCACGCGCAAGTGTGAGTGATCGAAAGCAAGTCTTATCCGACACTATTCGATGATATCCCGGACGTCAGTCTGAGCGAGATGAGAATGGCTCTCCAGCACCTTAAAAACGGCAAGGCCCCAGGTGAGGATGGAGTTACAGCGGAGCTTCTGAAGCGGGTGGAAAACCGGTGCTTGAAGTCCTTCAAGCTCTTTAATTCCGTTCTGTGGTATTATTACACCGGAGGCGTGGAGCAGAAGTGCGGTGGTCTTGTTCTTTAAGAAAGGCGACAACGCTCTCTTGAAGAACTACAGACCGATTTCCTTCTGAGCCGCGTCTGCGTGCTGTTTTCGAGAGTCACGAATCGTCTCGCATGCAGACTCGATGACTTCCAGCCCCGAACAAGCCGGTTTCCGAAAAGGCTTTAGCACCATAGACCACATACATACTCTTCGGCAAATTGTACAGAAGACCGACGAGTACAATCTGCCACTTTGCCTTGCGTATGTGGACTATGAGAAAGCCTTTGATTCCGTCGAAATTTGGCGGTGCTGCAGTCCTTCAGCGGTGCCAAGTGGACTGTCGGTATATCGAGGTGCTGAAGTGTTTGTACAGTAGGGCTACGATGGCTATCCGAGTACAGAACCAGAGTACGAAACCTATCCAACTGCAGAGAGGTGTAAGACAGGGTGACGTAATATCCCGAAACTCTTCACCGCTGCATTGGAAGACGTTTTCAAGCTACTGGACTGGAAAGGATACGGTATTAACATCAATGGCGAGTACATCACTCACCTTCGATTTGCCGACGATATAGTCCTGATGGCAGAATCGCTGGAGGATCTAAGCACTATGCTCAATGACCTCAATAGTGTCTCCCAACGGATAGGTCTCAAGCTGAACATGGACAAAACAAAATCATGTTTAATGTCCATGTCACACCTATGCCGGTAGTTGTTGGGAGCACTAAGCTTGAAGTTGTTGACGAATATGTTTACCTGGGACAAATAGTCCGACTAGGTAAGTCCAACTTCGACCGAGAGGTCAATCGACGGATTCAACTCGGCTGGGCAGCGTTCGGGAGATTACGACCCATCTTCTCGTCAGGCATACCTCAAAACCTCAAAACTAAATTGTACAACCAGTGCGTGTTGCCAGTGATGATATACGGAACTGAGACGTGGTCCTTCACTGCTGGCCGTATGAGGAAGCTCAAGGTCGCTCAGCGAGCTATGTAGAGGCTATGCTCGGGGTTTCTCTGCGTGATAAACTTAGAAATGAGGATATCCGCAGTAGAACCAGAGTAACCGACATAGCCCAAAGGATTAGTAAGCTGAAGTGGCAATGGGCCGGCTATATAGCTCGAAGAACCGACAACCGATGGGAAGAAAGGTTATCGAGTGGCAACCTCGTACCGGCAGGCGAAGTGTAGGGCGTCCCCCCACTAGATGGAGTGACGACCTGGTAAGACATGCAGGAAGTCAATGGATGCAGGTGGCTCGGGACCGTGCTTTGTGGCATTCCGTGGGGGAGGCCTATGTTCAGCAGTGGACTTGTGAAGGGCTGTAATGATGAATGAAAAAACAACTACCACCCTATAGTGAGTGAGTGCAGTAAGAGGAAACAAAGGAAAAGTAAAACAGGAGATTGGCAGCAGCATCTTCCTGCCATACGTTGCAACTATGGCAGATTCCCCCTATGACGCAATCAATGGGGAAGGCCTATGTTTAGCTGTAGATCTTTGATAGGCTGGGTAACTAAAACATTTTCTTTAATCACTCATTCGTTAAAAAATCACGATTGCCGCGATTTGATAACATGGTGTTATTTATTTTTTCTGCTAGAGATATATTTTGTGAAGATTGTCATAATTATATTTGTGGAATTTTGTATCTTATCCTGCAACAACACGATCTGCAATTGCGTAACATTTTACTACTTTACTATGTAAGCACCTAATTTGATTTTGTTCGTACGGAACGAAGTAAGAGAGGGATTCTATTAATGCACAATAAGCGTTTTAGTGATTCAATTCTCAGCAACATATTTACTTCGCAAAGTATAAGAAACGTTTCTCATTTGTTGGCAAGACTTTATTTTGTTACTTCTTTAGTTTATACTGTATACGCAAACAATGAGAAAGCAGATAAAGTTCTTTAGATTTTCTGACACTATTTTTAAATTGATACTTTTATAAAACTGAAGTGATAAGCGAACTGCATTCCAATAACAGCCAACTTTAAACATAGAAGGCTACATATTATGCGTTGGCACCTATGCGGGCTAAGATGGGATACCTTACAACCTGTAACTATACTAACTCTCTTTACCCTTTAGACCTAACAAAGCAGTATAGGCACTGCTATTAACGGCAAAAATAGGTTAAAGAGTAGTACATACCCAGACCGACTTTTGAGCAGAATAGGAGTCCTAACACTTAAATAATGCATATTGTACACATATCTTTTTTTATATAGAAGAGGGGGCAAACGAGCATGCGGGTCACCTGATGGTAAGTGGAATTGCACCAGGGAATTGCAGGTGCGTAGCCGGCATTTTAGAAAGGTGTAAGCTCTTTTCTTGAAGGTCTTTAAGTCGTATTGGTCCGGATAAATCGCCGAGGGTAAACAATTCCACAGAGAGGTTGTACGAGGAAAAAAACTCCTAGTAAAGCGCACAATGGTCGACCGCCAAGCATCCAGATGGTGTGGATGGTATCGTGAGTTTTGACGCGATGTGTTCGTGGAATTTGGCAGCTGGAATTAATCCGAACAATTCCTCAGAGCACTCCCGTGGTAAATGCATTTGCAAGGATGAAACATCCTTCGCAGCGCCAGTGAATCGAGATAATCAGAAAGAACTCGGTCGTCGACGATTCGAGTCACCCTGCGCTGGATGCGGTCATGTGGAAGGAGCTGGCGCTGGGGTGCCCTGGCCCAGATGAGAACAGTATTCCATGAGAGGGCGAACTTGCGCCTTGTAAAGTTGCAAGCGGTGTGCTGGCATGAAATATTCCAGCATTCCAGAGGAGAGTGGGGAGAACCCAACACACTTGGTTCTGACATGTGTTACCAAGCTTGGTATTCATTTGGAGGAGAGGGAACTAGTCAATTGTTTGCGAGTGGGGGGCACCCGCCAGGATGCCACGTCCCGCCCACGCCCCATCGCCGTGCAGCTGGCGCGGCGCGACATGCGTAATGACGTGCTGTCCGCCGGTCTCACACAACCAAGGCTCTAGGCCTTAAGTCCGCGCCCTGCAAAATCTATATAAACAAACGAGTGAATAAAAAAAATAGGCAGTTGTTTCGCATAGCGCACGAGACAGGCCTCAAGCAGGGATGGCGATATGTTTGGACGAAGGGAGGCCGAATTTTCGCAGCTCCAATAAATCGCATTCGCTTCAACGCGGATATTGTAAAGGTTTTTGGATCCGAATATGTTCGGTCACCATCATAACTTTCTCTCAGTTTAGTGTTTTTAGTTTTTTCAATTAATTTTGTTACTCTTTCCTATTGTCATGAATTTATGGAAGAGTACCCACGGGTTATTTCAAACCTATTAATAACATTTATTTACAACTTCAAAATAATATGAAATCCGATTTAAAAATATATAGTTAGGCCAGTTACCGTAATAAGCTATTTGTGCAATTCTCTTTGCAGTTATAAAATGTTTGCAAGCATATTTTATTTGTTATAGTCTGTTAAATTTTATTAGTGTATTCTTTGTTCTTAACTGTTTGCCAAACAAAATAAATGTTTTTGTACAATATTCAGACTTTGTAAAGCTTGACGCTCATTGTTGTTGTTATTATGTGTTTGGTAGGACAATTTCTATAGGGCCGATACGTTTGTATATTTATGTAACTTCCTTTATAAACTTCCTAATTGTATTTTATACGTATTTAGGCTTTAGTTATTTAAATGTAAAAAATATTTATATCCTCTAGATTCTACCCGTTATATTTATTTGCTAAACTCAGTTATTATTTTTATAATATTACAAAACTATAACAACAACAAAAATAGAGTAACGAAACAAGCTCCGTGTGGCATAAATTATTGTGAGTATTACTCTGATATTTGTTGGTCAAGGATGTCAATTGTGAATATTACTTTATTTCATACAACACGATAAGTAATCTTAAGTTAGGGCTTCTCAATGTAGGTTCCTTAGGAACAGGCCATGAAGAACAAGTAGTAGCTATAGATCGCCATGCTGTCGATATAATGGCGATTAACGAAACTTGGTTGCGTGAGGGTGAGCAAGCGCGCGCACTCGCGGTACCAGGATACCGATTACGTCACATTCCCGGCCTACAAATGTGCGCTCGCGAAGTGGCAGAGTCGGCTTCTACATACGGCAGGGTCTCGCTATGCGAACGCTGCCTCATCCTCCGACTCCGCTTGTAGAACAAACGTGGCTTGCTCTTACAATTAACGGTACAAAAATCGCGACGGTTAAATGTAGACACATTTTTGATGCTTTGTCTGAAACTGTCGGGACTCTTGCATGGTGCAATTATATAGTCATGTTACTTTACCCTTTTACTTACTTGTGGACTTTAATGTTTTGTATTGAATAACGTGCATAGTAATTATAAAAACTTTATGAATTCTAACAGTGCTATAAACTGAGCCAATGTGTATCTGAATCAACCCATTTCACCGATCACAGTCAGACCTTAATAGATATAGTTTGTACAGATATCCAGCAGTACGATATTTTCGTTAATCACATACCCGATCTGAGAAGCCATGCATTTATTAGTTGTGAAAATAATTTTAAAAGCCCAAACAAAAACAATTATAATATTACGCAGAGACTTTCATCCTATAGATGTCGAACAATTTGAATTGATTTGATCTAAAGTCGATGAACTGGAAACCATCAACAACCTGGATGACGTTAATGATACGATATATCATTTTAACACAATGATGTTAACCTTATTTGATATTCATACGCCTCTCCGCACAAAACCAGTAAAGTATATCCAATGGAATCACTTATAATATTAAAAAATTATGAAACTCCGGGATGAAGCTGGTTTAGTAGCACGTAGATCTGATTCTGAGATACATAAAAATTATTATAAGGAACTAAAAAAATACTGTACTGAGCCACCTCGTAAAGAAAAACAGGCATACTATGACTACTACATCAAAGAGATCTTAAAGCCATGGTCACACATAAAAAAAATGTAAGATTAGAAAGTAATCCAGAACTACCGCATCATATTTTTAATGATCCCAATTTAATCAATACCAGCTTTTTAAATGTTCCCGGACATGATCAAATGCTTACTTCTAATATGTCTTTCTTTGAATCTCATGTAAAAGTTTCAAGCAAATGAGTCAGTCGTTTTGGGCCCACTAGAAATTTTAAAAACCCTTAATGGTATACATACAAAAAGTTACCAATTTATTATAATAAATTGCCTATAGATTTATGAATATCTAAACGGAATCAAGAAATCTAAAAAAAATGAGTGGTTTTGATATTCCGTGTTCTGGTTAATGTAATATGGGGAAAATGCGTGTAATGAATCATTTTGCAGTTTCTATTAAAAGAAAATGTATTTTTTACCAAGATAACGTATTATATACATATTATATTTGTACTTATTTGTATATTATATATTTATTACTAAAAGGGATACCACTGAGATTTTATTCTATTTCTAAAAGTGTTAGCTTATATCATATAACATGGTTCAAAGACACCGTGGAACGAAACGCTATTTTGTCATTGACTTCCGTGCTGGTAAAACCGACGGCCATATAATCATAATATAAGCATCATATCTATGTCTGTGCCGGCGGCCGGGTATTACTACGGCATTGACATTCGTCACGCTGCTGTTTTTGTACTTACTTACTTATCTGGAAGATCAGCATACACTGAAAACAATTAAATAATATTTGTGGATTTCAACGCACTGTGCGAAGACAAAAACTAGCCGAGACAGGAGCAGATGTGCGCCAACTTTTATATTGTGGATTTTTCAAGAGGTGAGTATCTTATCTTATGGAATGTGAAGAATTCAACTGTACAAAACCTATAATTGATTTAAAGTTTCAAACTTTTATGAAATATATCTTATTTTGTCACTCTCGAAGTTATAGTCCAAAAATATTACAATACGGAAACAAAACTACTAATTTTCGTTTATAATGTATTACATTTTATTTTATTTTACTGAATATTGAGATATGGTACGATTTTTAGAAATAAAATAAACAACCCACACCCACAGACACTTAACGATCTATACATGTTTTAGTACTTAATTATTTTAAGTTTGTAAAATACTAATAAATATCCTTCATATTACTAACAAATTCATATGTCAATGTCTAATCAATGCAACAAGTGTTGGATTATATTATACAGGTTAGCCAAATATTCCACATTATGTATTTAATCCACAATGACATTCGAAAATGAAAACTGGATAGAGGATACTTGCTATAGTTGCCATGCTTAGTAGACGAGTCAGCAACCACAGTTTTTATTGGTAGTTGTTAATAGGAAGACGCTGCTTAAATTCAGAAGGAATGTACACATTCCTTCTGAATTTAATATTATAGATATAGATAACATAAAAATAAATGGATGTTATTAGAATACATATTAGTGTTAATATTTAATTAAATACATCTACTATTTATGTTTATTATATTTAAACTCCATCAGGAAGCAAAATTTCGTTTACATTATTTTTATGTTATTTTGTTGATTGTAGGTAATGTACATTCTTTCTGAATTTAATATTTTTTACTTCTTTATTTTTATTTGCATTCCCAATTTTTCAGTTACATCTACTTGATGCAGTTTGTTGTAACTGCCTATGAATATTGCAAGAAAGTATTGAAACTGCTCATTCCATTAGAAAATTTGTATTCCATGTGGATCTTCAATTTTAAGAGCTCATTTTAAGAACTCAGCAGAAAGAGATATTATTTTGCAGTGGATACCATCACACCAGGTACTTACTTTACTTTAACAGCCTGTAAGTGATCCCTGCCTGAAATAAACACCGGAGGAGTTGGCATAATTGCTTTGCACACAGATTGATGTTTGTAGTATCATACCTCCTTTTCACAAACCACCAGGTTATCTTTAACTTTACAGCCTATCAAAAGTCTACTGCTGAACATAGACCTCCCTACAAATTGGCTATTCACCACCAGGTTATCTTTAACTTTACAGCCTATCAAAAGTCTACTGCTGAACATAGACCTCCCCACAGATTGCCTTATATGGAGATATTCGATAACCACAGTTTTTTTCTTTAGTTGCTATTTCTTCCTTACCTTACCCATATTTGTCTGCCTTTGTACTTAATACACAAGTAATATTATTTACCTTAAATGAAATTAGTGTAAATGTAAAACGTCTAGGAACTTGTAATTAGTCAAATAATGTTATAATTCTAAAATAACTACTTCTTGTTTACCTTTCTGATTTGATGTATTTTTATTTCTTTTACCTTAGTGGAATCTGGTTTACTACAAAAGTATTATGAAGGGAAACGAGTACATGTTATTTATATATAACTTAGAGACATTAAGACTGTTTATTAGTAATAAAGATTGAAATAAATAAAATATTAAAAAATATCATTATTTAGGTGGAAGACACTGTAAAACTATAGTCTGTTCGGTTGGTTGATGAAAAAAAAACACTTTTCAGGTGGATCATATAGAATGAGTCTGCAATCTTGTCGGCCGAGAGCTTCTACAACTGTATGGAGACACAAATGATAACAGGGATATGGAATTACAATTCATGAATATTGAAGACATCGGTAACATCAACAAACACCCTTATGCCTGTAACTGTAACTCCTGCCATTTCCAGAGCAGCATCAACAACTACTATAATAATATGCAGACCTTTTCTATCAAAAGGTTTAAATTATTTCTTAAGCAAAATTGTCTAGTAAGGTTATTATACTACTAGAGAGTAAATGACTGATAATAACCCTGGGAATGAGGTGAACGCTACCATGCTGTTTCTAAATGTTTTCAAAACAATTGTGTAAAAATTTATATTGTATAATGTGCTTTTTTTTTTAAAAAGTCTCGCTGGGTTTCTTGCTGATTCTTCCCAGGACAGAGGTTTTTTTGCGAACCAGTGGTAAAAGTAAAAAATGACTTTTAATAAGTATTATGTATTGTAATCTATATTGAATAAAATGATTCTATTCTATTCTGTGGCTGCTACTTCCGACACTGTATTTTGAAGTTATGTAATCATTTATCTAGATTCTTAATACCTAAACTAAAAAGAACTACTAACCTAAAGAGATTGCTGATTGATAACTCATTTTTTGTGCCACTGTGCGCTCGTATTTGTGAATACCACTTAAATGAACCTCGCAATGATTGGAATAATGTAAACACAAGTTTTACCATATAGTTACTATATGGTAGTTTTTGCCACAGTTGCTACGCTTGTGGCAACCAAAGCTTTTTGTGGTATTCTATAGGGAGATGTTGCTGCTCATCTCCTGGTATCTTTATTTTACTCTGTTACGACTTTTACGACACCATACGGGACGAAACGCGATGGCAGTTGACGGAAGGGCTATACAATATTTTACATTATATATTTAATTTAGGGAAGACCTATGTTCAGCAGTGAATTGTTGTAATGATGACGAATAATAATCAATAAAACTTGTAATTATTGTTGCTTACTTGACCTGTTTCTACTATGTGCCTTATTATAAATAAAGCGCCTAATTTATAAATAAACGCCGAGCAAGTTGAATAGATGCTCTGGTACCTTTTCGTATCTCTTTCAATTGACAATTTCCTTTTGTTTTTTTATAGAATAAGTGTGACAAACAAGCGCACGGTCCACCTGATGGTAAGTAGATGCTGTGGCTCATAGACATCTACATTTATCCTCGTTTAAGAATCAAAATGCAGATGCATTGTCACCCTGAGGACTAAGATGGAGTGCTTCGTTTCAGTAAAGGACTCGGTTCTCTACACTCACCATACGAAACACAGGAGCATTAAGCTACTATTTTACGCTGGTAGCGTTTTCCGTGAGACGTGTCCTACCCGGTCGAGCCGTATCCGTACACAACTAGTTTAAAACTTCTTCATCATTACAGCCTATAGGCCTCCCACAAGGAATTATACAAAGCACGGTCCTGAGCCACCTGCATCCATAGACTTTTGAACATCTTACCAGGTCGTCACTCCATCTAGAGGTAGCCGCCCACACTGAGCTTACCGGTACGAGACTGCTACTCGAGAATTTTATATTTTAGCTTTAATTGCCGTTGGATGTAAACATGCTAATCAATGAACACATATTAAAAGAATGTCCTGGCACTGCACCTCGCGGCCTGTGATACTTATAATAGACTGCTTTAAGAATATGATGATTTTACAATAATAAACAATAAAATGCAGTGACAATACATTGTTTGTTTTATCCTAACACAAATAGTTCAAAACACCTTACATGCTATTTATTTTCGTGGTTAATATCGTAAAAATCGGATATGTTACTATCCAGTCATTTTGGTTTTAATGGTGCTTGGAATGTAAACATGTTATTCAATCAATACATAATAACAATGTCCTGACACTGCACCTAGTGGCATGTGTCACTTTTAATACTGCTTTAAGAATGTGATGATTTTACAATAACAAATACAGTGACAATACAGAGTTTTTATCCTTACACGACCAGTTCAAAACATCTTACGTGCTATTTATTTTCTCAGTCGCTGTAGAGGTAAAACTCGCTAAACACCCTTAATAGTTCACTGTTGGACGCACACATGCACCTAAAACCGTGTTACTGGTTGCAAATGATATTAGATAAATAAGTACATGTGTGCTTGTTTTTAGAATTAGTTGAGCATAGTTTTGCTTCACTTGAATACATTTGTAATTTATTCTGTGCTTAGTATTCAATACACCACAATAAATAATAAATACAGTTAAGAATCAATTCATCACCGCGTCTGTTTATTCGTACTTTTACTCCGGTACTACTAAAAATTCCATCCACCAAGTAGTACTTAAGAATTCTAAGAACCTACAACTTTTATTATTCACAGTGCACTATTATAACATAGGATATCAATAAAAACTATTAGACAGTCGCCTGTATGGGATTTTAGGTTATAATGAGATTGCCGTTTGACTGTTATTTTCTCAGTATTCCTTTATATATGGTACAACTAATATTACTATAGTAATCTAGAGATTATAAGGAATAAATCTACATACATTTCATTACGAGTCATCACAGTTTTGGTGGGCCCATTCTCCATACAAAGAAACTGTCTCCTTTATGTTAAAGACAGTACAGGAAATTGATATTTTAAAATAGCATGGTCACTTAAATCAAATGCGGTAGGTATAGATGGCATATCTCTTAATATGCTCAAAATTTCAATTACTAACACAATATCTATTATAACAAATATAATTAACAAATCTATAGAAACCCATACATATCCCACTGAATGGTAATACGCATTGGTCAGACCTATTCCTAAAAACGCAAATCCCACGAATATGAAGGACATATGCCCGATCAGCATATTGCCATGTCTGTCAAAGATTTTAGAGAAGGTTGTGGCTGAGCAGCTGAGGAATTATTTGGAAACAAATGCAATACTTACTAGTTTGCAATCAGGATTTAGACAACAGTATAGTACAACTACCGCTCTGATTAAAGTAATCGGTGATATTCTGTCAGACCAAGACTGTGGAAAAGGTATAATATTAGTTCTACTAGACTTTTCTAAAGCATTTGACCGCCTGAATGTACCATTGCTTTTGTCAAATTGCACTATGATGGTTTCGACGTGACTGCGGTGAAATGGTTTGAGACCTATTTTAAATATCGCGCACAACGAGTAGAAATTTTTGACCATAGAGGTTGCCGCTAGTTTCCGATTTTAGAACTGTCAAAAGGTGTACCTCAAAGATCAATTTTAGGACCGCTTTTGTTTGCTGTGTACTGTGCAGATATGGTAGATCACATCAAACATGGTAGATACCATATGTACGCTGATGACACACAGATTTACATATCATGTAAGCCTGAGGAAACTCAATCAGCAATAGACAAATTAAACGAAGATTTAGAAGGCATTGCTGATTGGTCAAAATCTAATGCACTTGTTCTTAACGGAAGTAAGTCAAAGTATATGATTCTTGGAACGGCTAAGCAAATCCAAAACATTGCGAATCATCGGTTTCAGGTCACCATAAAAGGGGAACAAATTAAACGGGTGACTGAAACTCGCAATTTAGGTCTGCTAATGGATGATCGTTTGCGCTTCGAGAATCACATACTTATTACTGCTAGAAATTGCTTCTACAGACTTAAAGTCCTGTATCAAATTAGAAATTTTCTGAATACAGATATTCGAATCAGGCTCTGTGAATCGTTCATTCTTTCTAAATTTAATTATATGAATGTAGTTTATAGTCCTCGTCTATTAATACGTAGCCAAAAACTCATTCAGCGTATGCAAAACGCCTGTGCAAGATTTTGCTTCGGGATACCGCCACGCACTCACGTTACGCCGTACATCAACGAAGGCAATATTTTAAAAATGAAATATCGTCGACACTTTCATTTAGCAACGCTACTTTTAGGTATAATTAATTATGCCACCTTATCTCTTCCAAATGTTGGTGTGGTCGCGCGACGTAAACTCAAAATAACTCGTGCGTCAAGTTATTCTCTCGCCGTGCCATTCCATCGTACTGCCGCTTTCCGTGGAAGTTTTAGGTGCGCCGCCTCAAAGTGTTGGAACGACCTGCCGCCACCGCTTCGTAGCTAAAAACAATTAAAACATTTAAAGAAAAATATAAACACTATCTAATACTAGCTCAAAAGAACACAGGTTGAAGCGTACTACTTACCAAAATGAGTATTGGCGTGGCACAGGCAGTCAAGGTCGCAAAAATAAAATGAAGTGATGACATAACCTTAAATCCTATTTACGGTTGACGTTCGGATATTGTTCAAATAGGTCCATTGACTGCATGCAAAAAAGTGTAACTTAGTGTCGTCAATTAATAATTGATGTAATTTATGTATAAAGTTTTAGCAATGAGCCTTATATATATATATATAAATATATTCACATAAGTAAACAAAACAACGTTGCAATAACTTTTGACATAATATAATATATTATTCAGTAATAAAGTTAAAGACCACACTGTTATGTCATGGATATAAATATAAAGCGTATGTATAAACGCATATACATACCTTCGGTTTGATATTAATATATTTCAGCATAGTTTAACAGATTGGTTTAATGATATTATTATGTATCGAAAGCGTACGTTTTCCCGAGAAATATTGGCACGGTCAGTGTATAAAGCGTCACCAGTGCTGTCGTCCGCATAGCAATGAATGTTATAAGTCTGTAACAAATCATTGAAATGCAGAAGAAACAGCGTTGGTGATAGCACGCAGCCTTGTGGAACAGCAGCGTTAATAAGCTTGTAATCAGAGCATGCACCGTCTACTACGACCTTGATGCTCCGATCAGGAAGGAAACTGGTGATCCAATTGCACAATTTTTCGGGAAACCCATAGGAAGGGAGCTATGAAAGAAGCGCTTTGTGCCAAACCCGATCGAAGGCCTTCACTATGTCAAAATAAAAATATAGGCTGTCTAATTTCAAAATCGACTAAAACTAAGTTATCATCTTACATAAGAGCGACGAAAAATTAATCAGGAAATCTTTGGAAAGTTTTAATTATGTCTATATTATTTCTATATATAAAAATCAATTGCTGTCCGTTAGTCTCGCTAAAACTCAATGGCTGGACCGATTTTGATGATTTTTTTAATGTGTTTGAATGGGTCCCTAGATGGCTTAGATTCACATTTGGATCCGGTAGGTGGCGCTGTTGTCGAGATCCAGAAATCACACGAGCGAAGCCGGGGCGGATCGCTAGTTCATATTAAAAAAAATCTGATAACTTTAAAGGATTTATCGAAGATTAACAACTCGCCCCGGCTTCTTGTGCATAGGATCTATTGCTGTGGCATTATTACATATTAGTTAATCAACAAAATCCATTAATTGAATATTTTTTTTAATCTTTGAGGGTTTTGGAGATATACGGACAGACAGACAGATAAACGGACAGACACAAATTTTAAAAATGTTTATTTATGTCTTAATAGCATGCAATTAACCTCCTAAGCTTAGAAGCCAACTATTTCAATAATACAGACAGACACTTCAATTTTTTGTATATGTATTATATTTTACTACATAAATAAGATTTTGAATAAAACATTTTTTAATGTCGCTTAGTGGGTTCCGATATAGGAAAGCAGATTTCTTGAAACGTGAAATTAATCCTAAGGGAAATTATGTCATAATAGGATAAAAATAAATAAATATTTTGGAGGCACTAAGCAACAAAAGCACTTAGTGCCGTTTCGTGGAAATTTGTATTATCATTCGTAAGAACAAAACCCACAGGACTCTTGGCAACAAGGAGAAACTTTAACAGAAGATGGGTAGCAGCATGTTTCCCAGAGGGGTAGGCAGAGACTACGGACTTCCATTTGGAACGACCCTGATACACCTCTCTCGCTTCTTTCACATCCAAATACCTACGCATACATGTTCGTTTTTTATCATCATCATCATTACAGCCCTGCACAAGTCCACTGCTGAACATAGGCCTCCCCCCAGGAATTCCACAAAGCACGGTCATAAGCCGCCTGCATCCATCGACTTCTTGCATGTCTTACCAGGTCGTCACTCCATCTAGTGGGGGGTCGCTCTACACTTCGCCTACCGGTATGAGGCTACCACTCGAAAACCTTTTTTCTCATCGGTTGACGGTTCTTCGAGCTATATGGCCGGCCCATTGCCACTTCAGCTTACTAATCCGTTGGGCTATGTCGGTCACTCTGGTTTTACTGCAGATATCCTCATTTCTAAGCTTATCACGCAGAGATACCCCGAGCATAGCCCTTTCCATAGCTCGCTTTGCGACCTTGAGCTTCCTAACGGCCAGCAGTGAAGGACCACGTCTCAGTTCCATAAATCATCACTGCCAACACACACAGTCTCGTTTTCAAGTTTTGTGGTATACCTGACAAGAAGATGGATAATAATTTCCCGAACGCTGCCCAGCCGAGTTGAATCCGTCGATTGACCGAGCCGACCGAGAGGTCAGTTGGACTACCTAGTCGTACTATCTGTCCCAGGTAAACATACTCGTCAACAACTTCGAACTTAGTGCTCCCAACAACTACCGGCATAGGTGTGACATGGACGTTATACATGATCTTATTTTTGTCCATGTTTATCTTAAGAGCTATACGTTGGGAGACTCTATTGAGGTTATTAAACATAGTGCTTAGGTCCTCCAGCGATTCTGCCATAAGGTCTATATCGTCGGCAAATAGAATGTGAGTGATGTACTCACCATTGATGTTCATACCGTATCCTTTCCAGTCCAGTAGCTTGAAAACGTCTTCCAATGCAGCGGTGAAGAGTTTTGGAGATATAACGCCACCCTGTCTTACACCTCTCTGCAGTAGGATAGGTTTCGTACCCTGGTTCTGTACTCGGATATTCATCGTAACCCTACTGTACAAACACTTCAGCACTTTGATATACCGACAGTCAACTAGGCACCGCTGAAGAGACTGCAGCACCGCCCAAATTTCGACAAAATGAAAGGTTTTCTCATATTCCACGTACGCAAGACATAATGGCAAATTGTACTCTTCGGTCTTCTGTACAATTTGCCGAAGGGTATGTATGTGGTCTATGGTAGTAAAGCCTTTTCGGAAACCGGCTTGTTCGGGAGGCTGGGAGTCGTCGAGTGTGCGTGCGAGACGATTCGTAATGACTCTCGAAAACAGCACGTAAACGCGGCTCAGAAGAGAAATTGGTTACGGATACACTTAATTTGGCCTATCTTCAATATATCGACAATTTGGTCGATAAACTCTGTCACTCACTTTTGCATCATCTACGTGTCCAAGATACCGAAGCATTCCTTTCTTAATCCTAACCCAACGTCTTCTGATGAACCCTCTTGGCAATAAGGAGAAACATTAACGGATAGCAGCATCTTCCTAGTTACATCCACTGCTGAACACACATAACACCCGTAAACAAAAACATTGCTAGAATTGGAGATCCTCTCAGTTTGGGGAGCAGAACTGGGACTCTCACACTAATAATTATGTTCTCTATCCCCACTCCAAACGCCGTGCAGTTGCACCGTAAGAGAATTCACTGCCCCATATCATCCCGTAGGTATTTTAAGCGGCGAAAAGGGAAATGAAACAGGAGATAGACAGCACCATCTTCTTGACCACAATTAAAATATTAAAAAACTGCGGTTGCCACCCGCCTGCCGAGCTGTCAATTCGCATCACCCCTACGTAATCTATGAGGGAGGCTTATGTTTAGAAGTTCTTTCAGTCTGAAAGTAGACTGTGGGATTTGAGTCCGGTATATTATGGTGTATTTGCTATTATCAGTCGCCTTCGTTCATCGATCAGCAGAGTTCACCAGGTGCAGGTAAGGCGAACTAAAGTTTTTCATATATATCCATCATCCCACACATAACCCACTGCTGTATTATGGTTTGAACGGTAAGAGAGACAGCTAATTTGAACGTAAAGTAAAAGTATAGTTACAGCTTTAAGCGATGGGTACAGGCCTCCTCTCATTTTTGAGAGATTTTTAAGACAAGACAGTATTCGTCGCGTTGCCCCAAGGCGTGAAATTTTCTAAATTTCTCAGACATGCTGGTTACCTTCTGATGTTTTCCTTCACCGCGGAGCACGTGAAAATCGTTCGTTCCGGTAGGAGTCAAACTAAAATTTACAGCGATTAGCTTGGCCTATGATTTTCCACGGCTTTTGGAAGTTTAATTAAAAGATGTGAGATATTAAATGTGACAACTCTTTTTTTAGCCTTTTTATTCGAAGTCAGCTGTAGATATCTATGGGACAATAGTGTACGTTGGGTTTTGGTTAAACGTAGGTAGGTAGTGTTTTGAATTTAAGGATAAAGAAAAAAAATTCTGTAACAGAATAATAGTTTTATTACTATGAGTAATTACAAAAGTTAGGTGCTCACGGCTAGGTTGTGGTTTCATGTACAGTATACGTTTCACTATTTAAGTCGTGCACTTATACTTCACTGATGGTATAGGAGGTAGTTTTTTTTGTTTTTATTAAGCGTAATTTGTTACATTATCCAGTACAATACTAGCATGTAAACCTCTAGGGGTTTATCTACGCTAGAAGTCGTCTTATAAACAAAGATATATCAATATTAAATCACAATATTCTAATATGAAGTAGGTACCTACTACAATAAGTATGGTTGATTTAACAAATATGATTTAAGTTTACTTTTAAACAGTTTTGATTTACCGTATGTTTTTGTAATTCTATAGGCAAGTCATTAATGAAAGTAGGTAAAAGGTGGGGCAACTTTCTTGCTCCATAGAAATTTTGGTTTTCAGTACATACATGTTGGATTTATAAGCTATATTTCGTAGATTTACAGGTCGTTTCTAAGAACAAGATATTCTGAATTATTTACTTCAGTCAGTATATTAAATTTAACTTTATCGAAAACATTTATGACTTTGCAATATTTAAAAGACCCTGATCCCACGGTGCCCGTTTTTGGTAACGGTCAGGACTAGATATCTAACTATGGTCTGGGCCATGGAGAATGGGACGGCTGGTCAACCCGGGATTTTTAGGTGGTGTAGCGGCCGCCGACTGACATCTCGCTACACCCTCATTAGCGAGGGTGAGGAACTATGGAGGGCTACCGGAAGCCTGTAAATGTGCAATTGGCGCTCGTTAGTGTGCAAAAGGGCAGCGCTGCATGCGATGTGGGAACAAGCCAATCCCTCAGGTAACTCAGGGATGTGAGGACAAGGGAGGAAGGTAGGGAGGCTCCAACATCACAGCGGTTCACAAGCCAATAGAAAAAAGATGCAGCATAGTAGAGATGCAATATAAAGAACGTAACAATTTGAATAATTAATATTAGTAGAAATGGATGCACAAGCTTATTTAAAGCACGAAAATCACATGCTATAATTATGCTGGCAAAACATGGATTTATTTCACAGCCGCAGAGCACGCGAAACAAAAAAAAATACATTATAATATTTTTTCTCATAACTTGAGGCGATTAGAAACTTAGTAAAAACTATCGATCTATAAATGTGGCATTATTAGTGTTTATTACGTGGTAGAGCCACGCTGCAGCTAAATTATGGTTGCAGCACGAATGGTTCGGCTTGACCGGGGAAGGACCACGCTCTCACAGAATACCAGCGTAAAATAGTAGCTTAATGCTGCTGTGTTTCGTATGGTGAGTGTAGAGAACCGGAGACCCTTTTTACTGGAAACGAGGCATTCCATCTTAGTCCTCAGGGGTGACAACACATTTGCATTTTGATTCTTAATCGAAGATAAATGTAAATGTCTATGGGCTACAGCATTCACTTACTATCAGATGGACTGTGTGCTCGTTTATCAACCCCATTCTATAAAAAAAGCCCTAAAATTAAATCTCATTTCATTTTCGTCAATTTGTAATAAAAATTTGGTTAATATTTGAGGAAAAATTTTCTTCAATTACTAACCAAATATTAACTAACTTAATATAATGGTTTCTTATATTTACGCGAACACTACATTGAATAAAACTATTTTTACGGATTTTATCGCGTTTAATTTTACTAATTTTGATTCCCGACGTTTCGGGTGCTTTACAGCACCCATGGTCACGAGGGGGACTGAGGTGTTTGACGTCCTAATGTCATAGTTAGCCAGCTACCTTCAGTTTTTGAATATTAATTTTGGTCCGATCTACGCAGAATGAGCTTACAGTATCTTGAAGTCTTGCAGTGGTATGCTTGGGTTTGGATTTAATTTTGTTAATTATAGGATCCCAAGCAGATGGCAGCACCCATCCATCTTCTCTATTGAAATGGGATGTTTTTAATTTCAATAGCCTCGCGTATCATCCTTGGTAGGAATCGGTGTTCTTTTGCGAGGATTTGTGATCTATCAAATCTTATGTAATGGCGGACGATCTTGAACATGTTCACAGACTGCAGACTTCCCTCAGACTGAAGACGTGCCTCACGTCAGCTATATGTTCTTTCACGCGGGTTTTAATGGATCTTTTGTTTGTCCTATGTAAGAGACCACATTCACAATCAAGCTTGTACCTCCTGCATCTTGTAGAGGATATTACACTTGACGGATGGTAAAATTGACTAATCTTCTTCGGCGGCTTGAAGTATGTTTTAATAGATGCTCGCTTCAAAATGTAGCCAACCTTGTCTGTGACTCCTCTGACATAGGGTAGTACAGCAGGCACACGCTCGACTGTGGCCAGCTTCACTCAGTCACTGTGACGTAGGCGCGGGACCCGAAGCTTGTTGTCTTGCAATACTTGCTCGACGTGCTGAAGCTCGGCGGCCAGATGTTTTCTGTCACAGATCCCTCGTGCTCTCTGAAACAAAGATTTTCCCACGGTAGCTAACTGTGATGGATGATGGTGCGATTCACCATTTAAATATCGGTTGGTATGGGTCTTTTTCCTATACACAGTGTGACCAATAGTGTTATCAGGATTTCGGATGACTAAAACATCTAGGAAAGCTAAAGAATTGTTTGCCTCTAACTCCATTGTGAATTGTATTTTAGAATTTATGGAATTAAGGTGGTTTAAAAATGCAGTTACTTTGTCAGATGGTAAAATTGTGAAAGTGTCGTCTACGTACCGCTTGTAGAATCTTGGATATACAGGAGCAGTAAGAAGGGCTTTCTCCTCAAAGTCCTCCATGAATATGTTGGCGACTATGGGAGATACGGGTGAACCCATTGCTACGCCATCTACTTGCTTGTAGAACTCCTCCTTCCACAATAGATAGCCAGATGTAAGGCAGTGCTTTAACAGTAATGCATATTCTGTAGGCATGTTGTATTCTTCTAGCTTCCTGGTTACAATTGAGATGCAGTCTTCAATGGGTAAGCATGTAAATAGTGACTGAACATCAAAACTGACCATAGTTTCATTGTCAGCGAGATGTAGGTCTTTTATCTCACTAACAAAATGGTACGAATCCTTCGTGTGTGCTCTGGTTTGTCCTCTCAGCGGTGACAGAACTTTGCCAAGTGTTGAGCCAATTTATAAGTTGGTGAGTCGATCTGGCTCACTATATTTTAGTCATCCGAAATCCTGATAACACTATTGGTCACACTGTGTATAGGAAAAGACCCATACCAACCGATATTTAAATGGTGAATCGCACCATCATCCATCACAGTTAGCTACCGTGGGAAAATCTTTGTTTCAGAGAGCACGAGGATCTGTGACAGAAAACATCTGGCCGCCGAGCTTCAGCACGTCGAGCAAGTATTGCAAGACAACAAGCTTCGGGTCCCGCCTACGTCACAGTGACCGAGTGAAGCCGGCCACAGTCGAGCGTGTGCTGCTGTACTACCCTATGTCAGAGGAGTCACAGACAAGGTTGGCTATATTTGAAGCGAGCTTCTATTAAAACATACTTCAAGCCGCCGAAGAAGATTAGTCAATTTTACCATCCGTCAAGTGTAATATCCTCTACAAGATGCAGGAGTGTACAAGCGATTGTGAATGTGGTCTCTCTTACATAGACAAACAAAAGATCCATTAAAACCCGCGTGAAAGAACATATAGCTGACGTGAGGCACGTCTTCAGTCTGAGGGAAGTCTGCAGTCTGTGAACATGTTCAAGATCGTCCCGCCATTACATCAGATTTGATAGATCACAAACTCGCAAAGAACACCGATTCCTACCAAGGATGATATGCGAGGCTATTGAAATTAAAAACATCCTAATTTCAATAGAGAAGATGGATGGTGCTGCCATCTGCTTGGGATCCTATAATTAACAAAATTAAATCAAACCCAAGCATACCACTGCAAGACTTCAAGATACTGTAAGCTCATTCTGCGTAGATCGGACCAAAAATTAAATTCAAAACTGAAGGTAGCCGGGCTAACTATGACATTAGGACGTCAAACACCTCAGTCCCCCCCGTGACCATGGGTGCTGTAAAGCACCCGAAACGTCGGGAATCAAAATTAGTAAAATTAAACGCGATAAAATCCGTAAAAATAGTTTTATTCAATAACTTAATATAATTTATACTTGAACACCAACTTTATTAATTTTATTAATGATAAAATTCCGCAGCTTTTAGGTACTTAATAATTTATTAAATTTCGCGTGAATATTATTAAAACACTCTATTGTCAATTCAAGTGCAAAAAAACTCACAATAGAAAATTAATTTGTTTTTCTGTCAGCGTATACGACGTAATGTTATAACACACACAATATTAATATACATAAATGAGGTTTAGGGGAGAATATACAACAAGAGCCGTGGTAGCTCAGATAGTTAGCCCTCGCTGTAAGTTTCACAATACGTGAGCAACCCGGGTTCGATCCCCTCCGGCACCAATGACATTGTTAATTGCAATTTTAAATGCTAATTTACCACGTGCTCGGCGGTGAAGGAAAACATCGTGAGGAAACCTGCATGTCTGAGAAATAAGAAAAAAAATATATTTCGAAGACATGTGAAGTTCGCCAACACGCATTGGGGCACCGCGGCGGACATTTCCTTGCCCTAAAACACTCCCAGAAATGAGAGGAGGCCTGTGCCCAGTAGTGGGACGTATATAGGCTGTAACTTTAACTTTCAACTTTTATACCAACTTGGTTTCCAGGTGGCATAAGATAATTAATGATAATTTCTCTTATAATGCCACCTATTTCTTCTCGTGGATGTCGTAAGAAGCGACTATGGAAAATACCACAAATATTTTATGGTTTCCGTTAGATGGTGCTAATCTCGTGTACGCTAGTTGTAAAAATTACTCAGATCAGTGAAGCTGAGCAGCGTTAAAGGTGCAACACATCTGGTACTGCTATCGCCAATCCGCCTGCCAAGCGTGGCTATTTAAGCAAATACTCCTAAAACGGTAGATCATCAGCATTGGACTTTTACAGGCTATAAAGCAGATGAAGGCGCTATTCTTTAAAACATTAACGGTCAACTAGAACAATAATTTTTTTTTTTATTTAATACAGATTAAAAAAAATACCTACGGAAAATCATTCATATGTTTAACCCTCGGTATGCCTGGTGGGTCTGACGGAATTATTATTATTAAATTACATAAAATAATGCTCTAGGGATATCAGATTGAATGTATTTTGCAAATATGTTTATTATATTTGTAGGAGATAACTAAAAAGTAGAGCTATTTATGTTTAAAAATTATTTATTTATCAAATGAAAATATTGCTTTTTCAAGCTAGCAAAAAATAGACTCATTAGTATTTAATCAAAATCTTAAACTAAAAACAGGGATCAAAATCAAACTTTAGTTTATTTAAAGCTCTGATAAATTCGCTATAGTTAGATAACAAGCGGGTTCGAATCCCGCACGGAAAAAGTATTTGTGTGGCCTACAAATAATTGTTCCGGGTCTGGATGTTTGTCCTTGTGCAATATATGTTTGTAAACTGCCTCCACGATACAGGAGAAAATCCTAGTGTGGGGGTAACGTTTTTTTAAACTAGAAAAAAAAAAACACTATAATAAAAATCAACACTGGCTAACGATAATTATTCTGTGCTCAGATAAGTGACAATTTTCGCATAGAAAGTTTGTGTGCTCCATGCAAATGTGACTCAAAGAAACAACATAAATGTATTTGGATTTCCGATCTTTTTTTACCAGACACAAATAACAACGTCTGTTGACATCAGCACAACAGGGCCTGATGGTTCCCCGAGGTGAGTACTGATTCTTTTGCGAAGGCTCACTGAAAAGCGCAAATTAGCTTCTTTTACAGCTTGATATGTAGCTATCAATGTTATGCCTGAGCTTTTTAGGAATTCTCTTCTGGTTGGTGGGTTATCATGTGTTCAACATTTGAACAATTTTTGCATTTATTGCAGAAGTATTGAGAAAACACTGCCGTGATCAGACTCGTCCCCACTTCCCTCTAAGATTACGTTATCTTCCACATCTTCCTCTATTAAAACACGTCTTATGTCAGCATTACTTAATTGTTTGGGCAGTTTTACTGTAACAATAGATTTTTTGTTGTTAATTTACGCCATAAAACCATTAAATCACAAAAAATATTAAACATTCACTTACCAAAAAAAAGTCACGCCGTATGCCTGGTAGGGTCTCTCAGACCCGCGCGCACTTTACACGCATGTTACTTGGACGCGGACATGCGGATAACTTTGGGAGCGGTAGTAAACTGACCTCTAGTCTGTATCAGGAAGCTATAAAGAGGCGCAATGCATAAAACTAAAAACTATAAAAAATATTGACGTTTTTCTGAAGTAGTGGGTCTGTTAGACCCACCAGGCATGCGAAGGGTTAATTTTTATTAATTTATAATTAAGTGGTAATGGTATTATATATTATTTGGTAAACAGGTAAATATAGAAAATGCTTATTCACTCTTACCTTGAAGCTACACTTGCGTAGTAACATTATTTAATCTGTGGCTATACCTGCAGGTTTAGCTAAGTTGTCTACAATCGTTAAATAGATTATAATAATAACGTTAGAAGACACTGTCACAAGAGTAGACTAGGCTTAGCATTGAGATAATTAGCATTATTGACAGTGTAATGACGGTTTAAGAATATGTGGAAACCCATATCGCCCCGTGGGTGACGTAAGAGGTGACAGAATGAAAACAAACCAGGAGATGGGCAGCAGCGTCTTCCTGATAACACCTGGAAAATATAAAACTGTGTTGCCAACTCGCCTGCCAAGCGAGACAACTATGGCAAATATCAGAGGGCCTGGTTCAGCTGTGGACTTCGATAGGCCGTTTCGATGCATCAAATGATGATTGTAAAAAGCCAAGTTAATCCCATAAGTTTATTTAGCGTAGCCGAAATAGTAATATGTATTTCGGTATAGAAATCTCTAATAGAAATATATCGGTGGTCGTAGCTATGAATTTACACTTGGAAATTTTGTTATATAAAACAGACGGTGCTTTGGCTTTGTTACAATAACATATAATCTCGACTACCTCTAATGTCTAAATGCTAATATAATATTCTAAATGATTTTATTTTAAAGTGTTATGTTATGTATTATGTATACTGGTATGGAAATTTAATTATTTCATATTGAGAAATAGTGTACGCAAGTATTAAAGAACAATTTATTCCCTTTTTTCGAGTTATGTTTAGAACAGAAGCAGAGCAGCAGATCTAGATAAAAATCTGGATAAAGGTGATGGTAAAATTAAGGCGTTAAACTAAGGAAGGAGTGTTTATGATTTTGTGTCGTAATTCCTACGATTTCTATGGTCATGGCTTACTTTACTGACAACTAGCGAAACGTTCCGATTTCACCTAGGTAGTATCTATTCATGTGGCGTCATTAAGATTTTTATAAGAAATATCGCTGACAATTTATTTCATCAATTTTACGATGTGATAAAAAAGTCTTATATCAATAACAAATATTTTACAAAAAGTAATTCATGTCATAACTTCGTGAATTTGAAAAAAAAACCAGTTATTTCGATATGAGAGACAGACAACAACTCCAAAGGTATTTCGATATTGGTTTTACTGTACACTAATATTAATTTATTGCTCCCCGGATATGCCGTGTCATCAAGACAAGCGTTTCATCATATCAAACTCGATCTTCTACTCCACGAGGAGCAGTCCAGCGGTGTCCTTTCAACTCAGCGATCGGAAAAATGGTCCCGAGCTATCGGATCCGATCAATTAGAAAATACAGACAGAGACTTTAATTTTATTTGTATGTACAGATTATAAGCCAATGCTTGGTACTTTCTCACTTGATTTTAAGTGGTGGTGTAGCCAAAGATAGCTGTACACCCTGATTTAGCTTAACAAAAGCCCTTTCGCTCTTGCCTTAAAGACATTCATTGAATCGGATGGAAAGACAGATGCTGGCAAATTACCTTCTTCCCTTCCTTTCCTTCCCTATGACCACAGTCTATCAAAAGTCCACTGATCAGGGCGTATAGGCCTCCCCAATGGATTGATCCATAGGGAGGATGTTTGCTATTGTTGCCACGCTTGGCATGCGGGTTGGCAACTGCAGTTTTGTTTATTTTCTGGTTGTCATAGGAATGACGTTGCTGAGATGGGCATCTTCCTTTATCGCCTCTTACGACACTCACGGGGCTATATGAGGTAATAGATTTTCTTACATCACAACTATATGGTACAGTTTGCGCAATTTCGTTCAAATACGTGGTCTGTCAAATACTGGCTGTCTAAATGATTGACTGAGTCGTTGCCGAGTGATCGTAAGTGCGACTACTGATCATGGGGTCCCGGGTTCGTATCCCGGGTTGGGTAAAAATCAGTTATTGGAATTTTCTGTCAAAAAATTCTCAGTAGGAGTTCGGAATTGAGGAAGTTGGTGTTGTTTCATCCCCGTACCTCGGAATGAACTTAAATTCGTTGTTGCCGCGTCTGATCTTTCTTCTGCCTATGACTATGAGAGTGAGGGAATAGAGAATACACCTGTGTTTGTGTATATAATTGTACACTATAATCCTGTTCTGCGTAGATGGCTAGTTGAGACTGGCCGCTGTGACAGCAATTCGGTCTGGAGGAAAATATCAAATATAGAAATAAATTTTAAAAAACTTATACAAGTACTGATATAGAGTTCGAGATCGATTACGACTTTACATGTGATAATAATGAAGGTAGGCTTGGAGAGAGACGAGTAATTTCCTCCGTTGAGGCGATGTTATGTTTGTTCAATGATATCAGTTATTTTTATTACATAATATATAATAAATACGAGGCGTTTATGTACATCTCAGAATACTTGTTATAAATAATCAGGAATAGCACATTTATTTTATATCAGATAAGCCCTCTAAAATAGACAAAGCGAGATTCCTACAAAGTCCGAATCAGAACCTGAATATAAATCAAAGCTTAAGGCTCAATTCAGTCAATGTATTTGACAGTCAGCTTACTCAGTAATCTCACCTGTTATTTCCAATGTTTGATAAAATCTCAGTCTAATATCAATAATCCTAAGGTTTCAAATGTGTTTTCAATGAAAAATTATAACAAAGTTCGGTGAAGTCATTTTCAACTTCGTTCACAAACTATGATTGATTTACTTCGAAACTGTATTGATTTCATAGATTTATTATATTACAAACGTATGTATTAGCAGCCTGAAATATAGTAAATAATTTCGTATTTTCTTAAACTCTTAGTGACCCAACGGGTTAACATCTATCTGACGGTAAACGGCTACTGCAGTCCATTGACAACTGCCATCATGATTATTCATATGCATAATATTTATCAATTCAATGCATGTCTTTTCTCAAAATTAAAACGTTCGCTGATAATCATTTTATATCTTAGTTTAATGAGTAATATGTCTGTCACTTGAAAGTTCATTATTATCATCGTGTATTAGCAATTGAAAAAAATATACTGTTGTGAAGGAAAATCCTTGAATATAATTAAACATTTGAGAGAATTGTAGAAAGAGCTACACCGCGTTCTAAAGGACTAGTTTATAAAAGATTTTTAATAGTTTGTGGTATCGTTTTGAATGAGAATATGTTACAATTTTTATAGCTTTACTTACCGATTGAACTCGAATGTAACAAACTGATGATAGGCAGTAGTAAAATCTTGCAAAAGTGCCAGCTTTGTATACTAATTTACCATCCATCGTGGTGAGTGTATGCAAATCCTTCAAATTTAAAATCAGATTGCGAACGTAGGTTCGAATATTACCGACTTTGTCGTGTGACCTCCTGACCAAATTCCGGTCACGGCGGTGAGTCAATTGCACCTTCTATTTTCTCACACTCATAGGCTGATGGGGCGACAATCCGATACGACCGGAGAGAGATCAGGCGCAGGACCAACTGTATTACGTGCTTTCCGAGACACGGGAGTGAACAACGCCAACTTCCTGACTACGGTCTGTTACTGAGAATTTCCTGATAGACAAAATTCATTAACTGATTTCTGGCCCTACCTGAAATCGAACACGGAACCTCACGATCTGCAGCTGCGTTTAAGACCACTAGACCAACGAGACAGTCAAACGCGTCGTGTATTATAGTCAGTAAACGATAAATCGATCGCAGTGAATGTGAATGTGGATTATTGTAGAACATAATTTATTCACCATACGAAACATAGCAACATTTTATTTTGCGCTGGGATTCTGTGCAAATGTGGGCCTTCTCCGATCGAGCTGACTCATTTTTGCTGCACTTACGCTGCAACTTCTCTCTACCGTATTATTTTTATAAACATAACAAAAGCTAATAAATTTTTTTGTTTCCGAAGTACGGAAACTAAATATAAATAAGACATCTTAACACTATAAAAGACTTTTCCACAAGTGTACGTAAGGCCACTGGATTAACTTTGTAAAACTGTCATAATATTAACATATAAGTTATGTAAGTGGTGTCCCTTAAAATATCTACGATAGGAAAAGTTGAAGACATTGAAAACTTTCTCGTACAATTTTTAATGCATGTTTTTTTTTTTTTTTATAGGAGAGGGCAAACGAGCATGCGGCTCACCTGATGGTAGTGACTACCGCCGCCCATGAACAACTGCAACACCAGGGGAACCAGAGGAATTGCAGATGCGTTGCCGGCCTTTTAAAAAGGAGTAGGCTCTTTTCTTGAAGGTCCCTAAGTCGTATCGGTCCGGAAAAATCGCTGGTGGTAAACTATTCCACAAGGAAGTTGTGCGAGGAAGAAAACATCTTCTAAATCGCACAGTGGTGGACCGCCAATCATCCAGATGGTATGGATGGTATCGGGAGTTCTGCCGCGATGTGCGTTCGTGAAATTTGGCGGCTGGGATTAATCCGAACAATTCCTCAGAGCACTCCCCGTGGTAAATGCGAAAGAAAATGCAAAGAGATGCAACATCTCTTCGCAGCGCCAATGAATCGAGCCGATCGGAAGGACTCGGTCATCGACGATTCGAGCCGCTCTGCGCTGGATGCGGTCAAGTGGAAGGAGCTGGCACTGGGGAGCCCCAGCCCAGAGATGGAACAGTATTCCATGTGAGGCCGAACCTGCGCCTTGTAAAGTTGCAGGCGTTGTGCCGGCATGAAATACTGTCCCGCTCTGCTGAGCACGCCAAGCATTTTAGAGGCCAATTTGGCCTTCTCTTCCAAGTGACCGCGAAACTGCACATCACTCGATGTGTCGACGCCGAGGATTCCGATACTGGCTGAGGCAACAAAGTGCCTTGAAACTGAGGAGATACGACAAAGGGTTCTTTTAGTGGTAAACGCGCAAACTTGTGTCTTCTGAGGATTAAACTGGACTAGATTTAGTCGCCCCAATCCGAGACTTTGTTCAGCAAAGACTCGACTTCAGACACAAGTTTGTTCCGGTACTCGGCGACGTTTTCCCGAGAAATATTCGCACGGCCGGCGTATAGAGCATCACCAGTGCTATCATCCGCATAGCCCTAATTTGACGGTAGTAGGGTAGTAGGGAGGTTTTATTACGCGGATCTTAGCTAATTAACTTTTATCATCTTTAATATAATGGATTTCCTAAAGTAACGATTTTATTTACATCTGTATACGACAGTCAAGGAAG
>JAGSMP010001909.1:0-49845 GCA_029286625.1 Parnassius orleans
AGTAGGGTAGTAGGGAGGTTTTATTACGCGGATCTTAGCTAATTAACTTTTATCATCTTTAATATAATGGATTTCCCTAAAGTAACGATTTTATTTACATCTGTATACGACAGTCAAGGAAGAAGTAATCAACAAAATAAAGTGTTTCTGTTATATTTTGTATTTATTTCTTTACCGTGTAGTTGCGGTGTAAGAATATCCAATACCCCATATCATCCTGTGGGTGTCGTAAGAGGCGACAGAGGGAAACAAATCAGGAGGGGCGGCGCCTAATAATGACTAAAACGAAAAAACTGCGGTTGCCAACCAGCTTGCCAAGTGGCAACTATGGCAAATAAGCCCATATAAGGCAATCTATGGGGGAGGCCTAATTTAGTTAAATAGTTTAGTAACGGTTGTATTAATTTCTTACTGCTAACTGTATTCCGGAAATATTTTATACTTAACTAGCGATCACACCGGGTTCATACGGGTGATTTCTGGATCTCGTCAACAGCGCCACCTACCGGGTCTATTGAATCTAAACCGTTCAATCAACAATCATACACAAAATTTCATCAAAATCGGTCCAGCCGTTTGGGTGGAGTTAAGTTACATACACACGAACAGAAAAATTATAAAATTATATTTACCTTCGTCTTAAATCATTCTGTCTATTGATGAACCCCATCAAAATCTGTTGCGTAGTATAAAAGATCTAAGCGTACAGACGGCGGAATTGAAATGAAAAGTTTTTTAATAATTCCCCTGCTGCCTTTGTTGGCGGAATTTCATAAAATCATTCTTGGTAATTTTTAACATGCCAAAAAGAATATTCTGGCCTAGTTTTATACCTATAAGAGCTATAGTTTGAAAATGTGATTTTTTTAACGCCCCCGCAATCCCCCTTACGGGTGGAATTTCGTAAAATCTTAACTGACCTCAACTCGACAAAAGGAATATTCCTAACAAATTTCAAGTCTCTAGCCTTTATGGTTCCAGAGATATCGTGATTAGTCAGTACATAGGTGGAAATCTCTTATATATATATATATATATATATATATATATGAGATGTAAATGTAATTTACTTAAAAATATTCCTTTTATTCGAATGATTCCGAGAGTAATTTCTAACACGTGCAATCAGCAACTGAGTTAGCAAAGCTCAATAGAGACTCCAAACTAAAACAACATTTGATAAAAACGAAATTACTTCCTTAGGACCGAACATAAAGAGTCGTACTGATTGTTTCCTTTTCAATTCAAATCGTGAGTTTGTTCGAAGAAGTCTTTGTGCTACGTTGAGATACTAATTAAGTATCAAATGCGTGTTTACTCACGCTTTCTCAGCTTTATAACTGACTTTTGAAGAACAGCTGCAGTATTTTTTATCTTGTATTCATCTTCTTTTCTTCATCAGACCGTAATACTGGACATGGACTTCTTCCATTGTCTGTTTTCTTCCTGACTAATGGATCGTAAAAATATAATTATTCAACATCTACCACTGACTTGCTTTCTCTTCATAAATAAATTCATACTTACCGTCATAGTTACAACCTATTAAAGTCCACTGCTGAACATAGGCAAGCGGGTTGGCAACCACAGTTTTATATTTTAATTCGTTATTATGAAGACATAGCTGCTCATCTCTGTTTGTTTCCCCTCGCCTTTTACGAGTACGACATACACGGTATGATATGGGATAGTGGATATTCTCACACCGCCGCTACACGGTACTTCATAGTTATCATCAACATACTACTGGCATCATCTTGTGTTTTTTTTTAGATATTTGTTTAACTTGTATACACTTCCCCTATTCGCCATTCGTTCCATTCGTTGTAAACAACAGTTCATTGCATATAAAGGTTTTTGGGTAAAAAAATATTCCAGAGCGACAAGACCGCCTATTGTGCCTTCTTTATAATTTATTTTATTTTGTTTTTGTGTTCATGCGCATTGGTGTACAAAAAGAATAGATTTATTGATTGATTAATTATTTTATAAACCAGAAATCGAACATTATAACTGCCAAATTATAACGCCGTTATGAGACATCCAGCAAACAAATTTAATGAATATAAAAAATAAAAGCAAAACACACAGACATCGCCGCAATCTTTCATATATTTTTCGTGAAGAATAATTTCTTTTTTTTCAGTTTTTAAAGAGAAAACAAAAGAATACGAAAACAGGTGATTTAAATATAATGATTTCCTCAAATTTTCATAGGTTTCGGTCCCGAGCCGCAGTTGTCTCTCTGAGTTGCCTATCTTGGACATTCGGGTACAGCGCGATTTAACTAGCTAGTACCTGGATGACCGAACTTTGCTCGGTATTTTTTTTTGTAAATTGTGTTTATTGTAAATTATATTTAAATACGAATTACATACTGATGAAATATGAATAATATTTTTCGATTTTACCTACCGTATTCTCTTTTTAAAGCTCGGTCATTATTTTTCGTGTTTTTAAAAAAATATACTTAGATATGAATTAGATGAGTTGACAAAGGGGCTCGCAATAATAGTTTTTCTCACAAAAGAAGGAACTTGGAAAAATAATAATTGGACTGGAGACATCTGGACTCGAACCGGTGTCATCTGGTTTCGGGACCGCCCGATTTCCCAACTGACCTAGGATTATAGCTAGGATTCATTTTTAAAAATGTCGTTTTATCCGTGATTTCAGGCAATGAAAATCTGCTAAAATATAATTAGAATGCGAAGGTAAATTTCGCTAGTATCTACAATGATATTATAGGTCAGTTGGGAAATCGGGCGGTCCCGAAACCAGATGACACCGGTTCGAGTCCAGATGTCTCCAGTCCAATTATTATTTTTCCAAGTTCCTTCTTTTGTGAGAAAAACTATTATTGCGAGCCCCTTTGTCAACTCATCTAATTCATATCTAAGTATATTTTTTTAAAAACACGAAAAATAATGACCGAGCTTTAAAAAGAGAATACGGTAGGTAAAATCGAAAAATATTATTCATCATCAGTATGTAATTCGTATTTAAATATAATTACAATAAACACAATTTACAAAAAAAAAACTGAGCAGTTCGGTCATCCAGGTACTAGCTAGTTAAACGCGCTGTTCCGAATGTCCAAGATAGGCAACTCAGAGAGACAATGCATACCGGGACCGAAACCTATGAAAATTTGAGGAAATCATTATATTTAAATCACCTGTTTTCGTATTCTTTTGTTTTCTCTTTAAAAACTGAAAAAGAAATTATTCTTCACGAAAATATATGAAAGATTGCGGCGATGTCTGTGTGTTTTGCTTTTTTTTTATATTCATTAAATTTGTTTGCTGGATGTCTCATAACGGCGTTATAATTTGGCAGTTATAATTAATTTCAGTTTCTAGTTTATAAAATAATTAATCAATCAATAATCTATTCTTTTTGTACACCAATGCGCATGAACACAAAAACAAAATAAAATAAATTATAAAGAAGGCACAATAGGCGGTCTTGTCGCTCTGGAATATTTTTTTACCCAAAAACCTTTATATGCAATGAACTGTTGTTTACAACGAATGGAACGAATGGCGAATAGGGGAAGTGTATACAAGTTAAACAAATATCTAAAAAAAAACACAAGATGATGCCAGTAGTATGTTGATGATAACTATGAAGTACCGTGTAGCGGCGGTGTGAGAATATCACTATCCCATATCATACCGTGTATGTCGTACTCGTAAACACAGGGAAAACAAATCAGAGATGAGCACTGTCTTCATAATAACGAATTAAAATATAAAACTGTGGTTGCCAACCCGCTTGCCTATGTTCAGCAGTGGACTTTAATAGGTTGTAACTATGACGGTAAGTATGAATTTATTTATGAAGAGAAAGCAAGTCAGTGGTAGATGTTGAATAATTATATTTTTACGATCCATTAGTCAGGAAGAAAACAGACAGTGGAAGAAGTCCATGTCCAGTATTACGGTCTGATGAAGAAAAAGAAGATGAATACAAGATAAAAAAATACTGCAGCTGTTCTCTAAAAGTCAGTTATAAAGCTGAGAAAGCGTGGAGTAAACACGTCATTTGATACTTAATTAGTATCTCAACGTAGCACAAAAGACTTCTTTCGAACAAACTCACGATTTGAATTGAAAAGGAAACAATCAGTACGACTCTTTATGTTCGGTCCTAGGAAGTAATTTCGTTTTATCAAATGTTGTTTTAGTTTGAGTCTCTATTGAGCTTGCTAACTCAGTTGCTGATTGCACGTGTTAGAAATTACTCGGAATCATTCGAATAAAGGAATATTTTAAGAATTATTTACATCTCATATATATATATATATATATATATATAAGAGATTTCCACCATGTACTGACTAATCACGATATTCTGGAACCATAAAGGCTAGAGACTTGAAATTTGTTAGAATACCCTTTGTCGAGTTGAGGTCAGTTAAGGTTTATTAAATTCCACCTGTAAGGGGATTGCGGGGTGTTAAAAATCACATTTTCAAACTATAGCTCTTATAGGTATAAAACTAGGCCAGAATATTCTTTTGGCATGTTAAAAATACCAAGAATGATTTATGAAATCGCCAACAAGGTGCGGGGAATTATTAAAAAACTTTTCATTTCAATTCCGCCGTCTGTACGCTTAGATCTTTATACTACGCAATGATTTTGATGGGGTTCATCAATAGACAGAATGATTTAAGACGAAGGTATAAATATATAATTTTATAATTTTCTGTTCGTGTGTATGTAACTTAACTCCACCTAAACGGCTGGACCGATTTTGATGAAATTTTGTGTGTATGATTGTTGATTGAACGGTTTAGATTCACAATAGACCGGTAGGTGGCGCTGTTGACGAGATCCAGAACACCCAAGGAACCTCCGGTGATCATGTTAAGTATAAATATTTCCGGAATACAGTTAGTAAGAAATTAATACAACCGTTACTAAACTATTTAACTAAATTAGGCCTTCCCCATAGATTGCCTTATATGGGCTTATTTGCCATAGTTGCCACTTGGCAAGCTGGTTGGCAACCGCAGTTTTTTCGTTTTAGTCATTATTAGGAAAACGCTGCCGCCCCTCTCCTGATTTGTTTCCCTCTGTCGCCTCTTACGACACCCACAGGATGATATGGGGTATTGGATATTCTTACACCGCAACTACACGGTAAAGAAATAAATACAAAATATAACAGAAACACTTTATTTTGTTGATTACTTCTTCCTTGACTGTCGTAGACAGATGTAAATAAAATCGTTACTTTAGGGAAATCCATTATATTAAAGATGATAAAAGTTAATTAGCTAAGATCCGCGTAATAAAACCTCCCTACTACCCTACTACCGTCAAATTAGGTTAAACTAAGACACATCATTTTATTTTATTACGTGGGTCTTAGCTGATTGATTTTTTACATCTTGTTCCAGGTTGGTTAACGTTCTTTTATATAAGACAATTTTTAGTCAATACAACGACTTTAAAAACTAATAGAAAGCTTTAATACTTAAAAATGCCGTGTAGTGGCGGTGTAAGAATATCCACTACCCCATATCGTACCCGTGGGTGTCGTAAGCCCGAGGCGACAGACGGAAACTGAAATAGGAAATGGGTGGCAGCATTTTCCTGATGACAACGGAAAATAATAAAACGGCAGTTGCCACCTCTTCTGACAAGCGTGGCGAAATCCCACCTATCTATGGAGGAGGTCTATGTTCAGCAATTGTCTTTTACAGGCTGTAATGGATGACTTGAAAATTCAATACACTTCCTTTTAAAAATACAAGCTCCACATTTTCATGATCCACAGTTTCGCACGGCTAATTTTGGACCTCGAATACAACGCCACCTACTGGGTCTAATTGTTAAATCTAAACCATCCTGGGACCCTTTCAAACACAAACAAAAAATTTCTGGACTGGACTGGAGACATCTGGACTCGAACCGGTGTCATCTGGTTTCGGGACCGCCCGATTTCCCAACTGACCTATAATATCATTGTAGATACTAGCGAAATTTACCTTCGCATTCTAATTATATTTTAGCAGATTTTCATTGCCTGAAATCACGGATAAAACAACATTTTTAAAAATGAATCCTAGCTATATCGATTTATCGCCCCCGAAACCCCCAGCATACTAAATTTCATAAATCGTTGGAGACGTTTCCGAGATTCCGATTATATATATATATATATATATATATATATATATATATATATATATATATATTTATATATATATAATATATATATATATATACATACATATATATAACAATATATACATATACACAAGAATTGCTCGTTTAAATGTACTAGATGAATTTGATAGATTTGGGCCTAACACTTTTAAGGTTAACACTGTTAATGAAACAACTGTTCTCAATATAATAATATTTTTTTAATTTTTTAAAACAAATGCACAAGGTCATGATGGCATTACTCTGAACATGATATTGTTAACTTTACCCCAAACATTAACAGTTATTACCAGAATAATTAACAAATATATTGAAACAGGTGTATTCCCAAAGCAATGGAATGCATCTTTAGTAAAACCGATTACCAAAAAGCCCAATCCAAATGACTACAAGGATCTCCGTCCTACAAGCATCCTGCCCTTTATGTCGAAAATTAGTCTGTACACAGATGACGGAGTACCTTGAGGCTAATAATATCCTGCCTATAAAGCAATCAGGATTCAGAAAGTCTCGTAGCACAGTAGACGACATTCTGACTGCACAAGATGTTGGAGAGGGTACTCTGTTAGTTTTGTTTGACTTTTCCGGAGATTTTGCTACCATTAACACCACTCTACTCTTATCAAAACTTGCTTATTACGGATTTGTAATTTAACAATAAAGAGGTTTGCAAGTTACCTCACTAGTGGTACACAATTTTTTAAAATAAATAAAGACAATGGATCAGAATGGATATTATCTACCACGCTGCCAGTTTCAAGAGATGTACCACAAGGATCCAAGGATCAACCTTGCAAGTAATTTTTAATAATTTTGACGTACCTCTTTTTAATTTGAAAGTATTGGTCGGATGAAATACGTAAAGTCAATTAAAGTAAAGTAAAAGTATTATTTTTACATTAATTCTGATAGATTAATTAACTGTCGATTATAATTGCAATTGATTTTAACTATTAAATTACAGTACCATTTCATTTTTCTATTTTCTTATACAAAATCAAAGATAACGATGAAATAGTGTTTATAATTGTGTGAGTACTGAGTACCCAATTAGGTACGTTTGTTAATTTCAATAATTTTTGTAGTTAAGAACTGCTTGTTGCGTCAGGGTACAATTGATTGTGTAATTGTATTAAAAATGACAACCATAACTTCTAAATTCCATATGAAGATTAGTCGTAGGGATAACTAAACTTATAAATAAAATAAACGTTGGCGATTTCGTTACGGTTTAACGGTCTGTGGAGTCCTCACTCTTCAGTGCTTCAAGGACGTTACCTCGTGCGTATTTGTTTTGTTGGGATTGATTAATAATTTTAGTTTTTGAGACAGTTCCGTGTCGACTATCACGAGCGACAATTCAATTGATTTGTTTATTAAATTATTGTCGTTATTACTTGTTATTTATTACTTAATGATATTATTCTTGTTGTTGCGTTTTGTGTTTTTTGTTTTGTTTTAATAATGCCTAACGCGTAGATACGTTTACAGTGCTCGTGAATACGGCAACATGTTAATGTGCCTCGGTAAGCTGTTTCATACCTAATTTTTTTAAATAACTTAGTACTGAACTGATCTGAATAGGTACATAACTGAATACATCAGAATAATAAACATACCTACACAATGGATAAAAAAGCATGACTCTAACCTTGTTAACATTTTATTTAAGTATTTTTTTCATTAGCGGGGAATCGAACCAGTTATTTGGTTTATTTAACCTGTAAATTCGAATTAAAGTGGCTACGTGGAGACAAGCTCAGTGGCAAAATAGTAGGTTAAGTAGATAAGTTAGGTATTTAGACAAGTGTTGTAAATTATTAGGTATTGTGGTACCATCGCTAGTTGCGGGCCGCGCGAATTCGGCGTTCGCGCGTACATTGACCCCTAGTCAGCTGATTGTAATTCAGTAATTCCACTGCTGGTTTTATGTTTCAGTATTTTCATGATTTTTTTATGAAATTATCGTTTCATTAGCTGTACTAACATGATGGAGCATGAATAAATGTAATAAAACGTTGTGAAAAGATGATTTTTTTTCATCATGATCGATTTTATATTTCAACCATCATCAAAGGTATAGTTAGTACTGTCGTCTTAATTCGTTTTCGGGAGCGTTTCAAAAACATATGTGTATGTATATGTATGTATGATGGTTCCCTGGTATTTATTACTCCAAAAAGCAATAACGCAAGGTGGAGGGTACGTCGAGCGGCAAAAAATTGGGTGATTTGTGATCTCTTAGGGACCTTGAAGCAGAATCGTGCGCAGGCGTTTTGACTCTTTGTTTTAATCTTTTGGTTCTAGCGAGCAAACATTCACCAAATACTGTATACAAATAAGTTAGCTTCGACAGAATGAGTGCTTCACACAAACTAATACGCATTCCCACTGTCAAATACTCTCTGATCTGGTACAAGATTTTGAGTCTATAGAAACAATTACGCATGGTTTCTTGTACATGACCCTCAAAACGCAACCTTCTATCCATAACGAGACCTAAGTTCCGAGCCTCCAATACATGTTCTAAAGGATTACTATTGATGTTTATTTGCAGATTGAAAGTTAGAATTGTATTTGTTTGGTTATGCGTTCCCAGTAACATATACTTAGATTTAATGGGGTTCAATACCAGATAATTTTGATCACACCAATCGGCTATGTGGTCCAAATCTGAATTGATTTATGTTAATGCTATATTGGTGTCACTGCGTTTAAAAGACATTTATAATTGAAGGTATATATGATAACTGCAGTTTTTATGGTGCTCACTATATCTGAGCTATATAATATAAAAAGTATAGGCCCCAAAATGGATCCTTGAGGTACACCTCTTGAAACTGGCAGCGTGGTAGATAATATCCATTCTGATCCACTGTCTTTATTTATTTTAAAAAATTGTGTACCACTAGTGAGGTAACTTGCAAACCACTTTATTGTTAAATTATCAATTCCGTAATAAGCAAGTTTTGATAAGAGTAGAGTGGTGTTAATGGTAGCAAAATCTCCGGAAAAGTCAAGCAAAACTAACAGAGTACCCTCTCCAACATCTTGTGCAGTCAGAATGTCGTCCACTACATCCATCAGAGCGGTTGCAGTGCTACGAGACTTTCTGAATCCTGATTGCTTTATAGGCAGGATATTATTAGCCTCAAGGTACTCCGTCATCTGTGTACAGACAAATTTTTTGACATAAAGGGCAGGATACTTGTAGGACGGAGATCCTTGTAGTCATTTGGATTGGGCTTTTTGGGAATCGGTTTTACTAAAGCTGCATTCCATTGCTTTGGGAATACACCTGTTTCAATATATTTGTTAATTATTCTAGTAATAACTGTTAATGTTCGGGGTAAAGTTAACAATATCATGTTCAGAGTAATGCCATCATGACCTTGTGCATTTGTTTAAAAAAAATTATTATATTGAGAACAGTTGTTTCATTAACAGTGTTAACCTTAAAAGTGTTAGGCCCAAATCTATCAAATTCATGTAGTACATTTAAACGAGCAATTCTTTATATATATATAATCGGAATCTACGAAACGTCTTCAACGATTTTCATGAGATTTTGTATGCAGGGGGTTTCAGGGGCGATAAATCGATCTAGCTAGGATTCATTTTTAGAAAATGTCGTTTTATCCGTGTTTTCAGGCAATGAAAAACTGCTACAATATAATTAGAATGCGAAGGTAAATTTCGCTAGCATCTACAAGGATATTATAGCTCAGTTGGGAAATCGGGCGGTCCCGAAACCAGATGACCCCGGTTGACCACGGTCAGGTGACCACGAAACTGCACGTCTTTCGATATGTCGACGCCGAGGATTCCGATAATGGCCGAGACAACAAGGGGAGTGCTTTGAAACTGAGGAGATACAACAAAGGGGTTCCTTTTAGCGGTAAACGCGCAAACTTGTGTCTTCTGGGGATTGAACTGGACTAGATTTGGTCGCCCCCAATCCGAGACTTTGTTCAGCAAAAACTCGACTTCAGACACAACTTTGTTCCGGTACTCGGCGACGTTTTCCCGAGAAATATTGGCACGACCGGTGTATAGAGCATCACCAGTGCTGTCATCCGCATAGCAATGAATGTTACCGGTTTGCAACATATCATTGATATGCAGAAGAAACAGCCTTGGTGATAGCACGCAGCCTTGTGGAACACCAGCGTTAATAGGCTTGTAATCGGAGCACGCACCATCTACTACGACCTTGATGCTCCGATCAGCCAGAAAACTGGTGATCAAATTGCACAATATCTCGGGAAGCCCATAGGAAGGAAGTTTTGAAAGAAGCGCTTTGTGCCAGACCCGATCGTAGGCCTTCGCTGTGTCCAAACTAACGGCCAATGCCTCCCCCTTGGACTCGATCGCCTGCGCCCATCTGTGTGTTAGGTAAACAAGAAGATCACCAGCGACCCCGACGGAAACCGTACTGGCGGTCACTAATCAGCTGGTGCTCCTCAAGGTACCACATGAGCTGGCAGTTAATAATGGACTCCATTATTTTTGAGAACAAGGAGTTGATGGGGATAGGCTTGTTGTTGGACGGATTAGAGCGGTTACCTTTTTTAGGAATCGGGTGCACGAAAGCTGTCTTCCATGAATTCGGGACAACGCCTAGGGAGTAGGAGTACCGGAAAAGACGCGTTAGAACCGGTGCCAACTTTGGGGTGCACGTCCTCACCACAATTGGGGGGGATTCCGTCAAATCACTCGACTAATGGATGTCCAGGGAGAGGAGTGATGTCGATAACGTTATGGAATGAGAATGAGATGGTCATTACCTAACATCTGATTTTGACACGATCCTGGTTTCGTACCCGGCACCACGTGATCAGCAATCCCGCTCACGACCACTAAACCAACGAGGTGGTCAACCGAATTACATTGTTGGTGAAAAGGCAAGAGTGGGTCAAAAGTGAATGGGCTTTTCATAACCAAAGTCAGTGCACTTTACCAAGTACGTCTATTTCACCAATTATCAGTAGGTGGGATGACTGACTCATAATACATATGTAGGTAACAAAAATCAAACTTAAATGTGTTTATTTATTAAAAAACTTGTTTTAACCATAAAAGTTACAATAGGCGGACTTAATGCCAGTTAGCGTTTTCTGCTAGTCAACCCATAGTGTGGTGAAAAGATTGTGGCAGGTTCCTTAAATAACTAAGTAAAATAAACAGAAATAGATATAACACATATTAAAATTAGGCTTATAAATTACTCAAACACATATGAATACAAAAAAATACATAATAATCCTTACGTACTATCCTTAACACGTACAATACATTTATATCTGAAAATTAAATGTTTGACTTAAATATTATATTCTGTATTAATTATTCTGTGCTCCAATTATTAATCCTTTTGCTGAGATTTACAAATTTCAGCGGTAATTTTCGTTGGTCTTAGTTTGCAAATTAGTAATTAAGGGGATTTTCAGTAATAAATGTAATCAGTTTATTTAGGCAAAAGTATCTGTTCTATAGAGCTTTGCTCGGCGTTACAAAAAAACATTCTCAGGGATGACACCTTTATAAACTTGGAAAATAAAACTTTATCTACCTAACTGAGGGCCGTGGATTCGAATTCCGCACGAAAAAAGTTTTCGTATGGCCTATAAGTAATTGTTTGTCCTTGTGCAATTTATGTATGTAAACTGCCTCCACGATACAGGAGAAAATCTTAATGTGGCTTAACGTTATTTTTCTAAAGAGAAAGATAGTATGAATCGTTTAAGCCATTTCTTATTCAGAAAACTACATTTGTTCTCAATTCAGAACCAAAATGCAGATGCATTATCACCTTTGAGGATCTAGATGGAATACCACTTTACCAGTAAAATAGGTCTCCAGTTCTCGGCATTCACTAAACGGAATAGAGCAGCATTATGCTGCTAGTTCACCGTATTCTCCTTTGCATAGTCCTTCCCCGGTTCCTTTTTTGAAATTCTGAAGTGACAAAGAAAATAGTCAATCTGATTGTAAGTGGCTACTGCAGCTCATCGACACCTGCAGCCAACTTCAAACAAATACAGCTTTAGATGCGTTGTCACTTCTGAGGATTAAGATGGAATAACTCACAGCCTATAATATATACTCCCAACGGAACACAGAAGCAGCTGCTTCTGTCAACAGCTTCTATAATATTCCATTACAGAATATAAAACTCCACTGCTGAACATTGTGCTCCCCTATACATTGCCTCATAGGGGTATTTTTCCATAGTTGTCAACTAGCTTGGTGAGCGGGTCGTCAACCGAAGTTATTTATTATTTTGAGTTGTTATTAGGAAGATAGTGCCTATAACCTGTTTCAATTTCCTAGCAATTTTTTCCTAACAATTGACCTCTTATGACACCCACGGGACGTTATGGGGTAGTGGATATTCTTACGCCGTTACTACACGGCCAATTATAATATTACTGGAGCAAATTGTGCTTTGTGAAATTTTCAATATCAGAAAACATTTGCTTACGAATGGTTCAATGGAATTAAAATGTAAATATATCTAATGTTAAATTGAAACCTTCGTCAAACTCAATTCCCAATCGATAATAATTTCGCATAACAAAACATTACCTGGCCGTTTCATTTATCTAAAGTGCTAAAGGATCATGTAATTGACTGGATAATTAAATTTTTACCTATAATTTCTCATTTGTTTGTATTATCGTAGTACTTTATATGTAAAAAAATATTAAAAACATACTATACATTTTTTCTTCATATTCAGAGCGTTTTACACAAATCACACATAAACAAACATCCAGAAGAAGAACAATTATTGGTAGTGAATGATTTACAATAGTTATTTTGTGCGGGATTCGAACCCGCGACCGGTAGCGTTGCAGTGAAACGCTTTGATAGTGTTCTATAGTTAATGTGGATATAACTGGAACACTATCCAAGCATTGCATACTTTAGGCACTTAGGTTAATCCTCGTCTCGATTAGGTACGTAGGTCAACTGTATATTATTAGGTGGTAGGTTTCCTTTTGTGCCTAGGAGTCTGGGCAGGTATCTTACCTATTTCTGTTGCCAAATAGCAGTGCTTGCATTGCTATGCCGGTTTAGAGTGTAGAGAGCCAGTATACTTATAGGCTGTGAGGCACTTCATCTAAATCCTCCGAGATGAAAACACATCTGTACCCTTCTTTGTATAAATTTGTCTGCAGGTGTCCATGGACTGCGGCAGCCACTTACCATCAAAAAGTGCAAGTTCGTTTATAACTTCCGTTTTATAAAAAAGCCCGTGTAAAAGAACCATCTCCTGCTGTTCCACGAGTATGATAAGAACTTACTAAGCAAATACACTGAACATATTTCGGATTCCAGTAGTAGAACTAGAGTAACCTACATAGCTTAATGGATCCGTAAGCTAGTGCCCATGAGCCGGCTATACACCTCGAAGAATCGACAACCGATAGGGAAAAATGTTCTGGAGTTGCAGCCTCGTACCGGTAAGAGAAGTTTCACTGTCAGAATTTCAACTGTCTACCTATTACGGATCATGAGATACAGCCCGCTGACAGACAGGCGGACGGATAGCGGAGGCTTAGTAATAGGGTCCCGTTGGTTACCCTTTGGCTACGGAACCCTAAAAAGATTGTACAATCTACTTACAAAACTGTTTTAACAAACAACTTGGAAGCAACCACCTTATTCCCAGGTGTTATTATGAACCATGCACCTATTTATTTATATTATTATAACTCTTTTATACAGCTTTTGTTTAATAAAATATTTAAAATTGGTAATAGAGAGACCTTGTATATTTTCTGGGACTTTGTTGTAATACCGTATATATTGCCCCACAAATGAATTACTGACTCTGTGGAGTCGAGAAACAGAGAGAGTGTATATAACTTTTTAGATGGGTGGATAGATATTTAGAAGTGTGTGAATATTTGCGCGTAAGTAATATCGTTTTTGATTAAGTTATTAGAGACATTAAACTTATACCGTTGACAGAAAGTTAAAGAAGAAGGAACATAAGTTACATATTAAAACTTACCAAGACAGCTGCGGGCGGGTTTCATATGAAATAAGTTTGAGGACAATACAAACTTTATAAAAACTTCGAGGCATATTGAAGTGAGAATCTTAGCAATTATTCTTTCAAAACTGAATGATAAAGTATGCCTCGTTTTGAGGCGAAACACGTGTCGTATTATTGATGATAGTGTATCTTTCACTTGATAGAGCCATGCTGAAGCTATAATTATTATGGTTGTGGCACAAAAGTATCGTCTCGACCAGGGAAGAACCACGTTCCCACAGAATACCGCCGTGGAATACCAACTTAATGATGCTGTGTTTCGTATGGTGAGTGAAGAGAACCGGAGACATTTTTTTCTGGACACGAGGCATTCCATCTTAGTCCTTAGGGTTGACAACGCATCTGCATATTGATTCTTAATCGTATGCATATGGTGAATGTAGATGTCTATTGGCCACAGTATCCACTTACCATTAGGTGGACTGTGTGCTTGTTTGTCACATTTATTCTGTATAAAAATTTGTAGTGTTCGTTTAAATATAAGAAATCAGAAGGTACGAGAAGATAAGAAAAGAGAAGAAGAATCACATTATACGAGAAAATGTCATTAGAAATTACAGCCGTTGTTTCTTCAAAAAAAGAAAAGAGTCTCCGTTTCTCTTCGCGCAATATTCGACAGCAGCATTAAGCTGCTCTATCACGCTGTTGTGTGAGCGTTGCCCTACCCCGATCAAGCCGACTATTTCGTCTTTGAAATAAAGTTAAAATTAAGTCCAATAAAAATATAAATTTTATTTTTATTAAATTTAATCAATTAAACGTGTAGTGTTGACGTAAATAAAATAAACATTATTCACTAAGGAAGTTACCGAACCGTAAACAGTCGAAGATGTTTTTGGTAAACGATAAAATTTCGCTTCAACCCGACACAACCCAGAAATTAGATGATTTGTAAGTTCACTCTCTTTATTGGGAAAGATTTGAACAGATTTGTCACAAATTTTTACTAAATTATTACCTATTTGAATAATATGATAATAAAAGTAAATTTTTACCTCTTTGTGTGGTCTGAGGAATATCATTAGTTGAAGGTAAAAACTAGATTTTCGTGTAATAGTGACTAGGCTTTTTAGGCTGTAATGGATAGATGGAATTGATACGAGCATACAATACGAAAACTGTAAATATACTAAGAGGCTAAAATTAACATATCTCTGTGAGACTCTATTGATTTTAGGCTGATAATCTACGTTGTACTTTTTCAAAACAGTGCCATCTAACGTAAAATACAAGAAGTAGTAACATTTTACCTCCAGTTACTAATAAATTAAATAATATAAATTGCTTACATATATATGTTTAAATAATTTTATGTATAATGATTTGAAAATTCTAATGTTAAATTGCATGCCTTAAGCGCGAAGCGCGTAGTATGTTTTACTAGGGTCTAAAAATCAAGATTCTAACGTTTTGTCGCATAAAATCGTATCTAACAATCATATTGTATAATATGAATGATATAAAAATAACATTGTCAGAAAGTTAAATGATTGCTGAACTTATATATATTTTTTAATCGATTTGCTATTTTCCTAAAAAAAGTGGTTTTAGTGGCTTATGGTGCTAATTTATCAAGTCCGCATGGAGGGGTAAACACGATAACTTTTGAAAATATCAATTTTTCAACTCAATTTATTTTTTAATCTCTTCATCTACTATGTGGGAAGCCATGAAATGTAAATGACAGTTTAATTTTGTTTTGTTAAGTTATAATCATTTTTTTTCGGCTGAGAAATCCCGAAATTTTCAGTGTTTTGAGCAGCCTTGTAATAATTTATTTTACTAAATAGACTGCCTCACTCACTCACTTCGGGCTCTGCTGCCGTCATGAGTGGATACTGTATCAGTTGTTTGCAAAAAGATCGGTGTTCAAATACAAAATATTCGAAAAACCTAATTTCTTGATTATTATTATAATCACAGATTTTTATTACAATATTTTAAAAGCACAGAATAAATAATAATACTACGTACTAAAAGTAAGTAGGATTTATATATAAATATACTTAAATACGTCTTGGACTTTATGGAGTAACCTGAATGATGATATGATGATCATATGAGCATTATGAGTCGTGCACTTTTGGATTTTCCAAGCTTTTTTTTAAATTGAAGTTTGACATAAAATTATTGGAAAATTGGAAGTATAATAATAAGGTTATTAGTGAAAAAAATTTACTTTATTGTACGTCGTAGAGCCATGCTGCAGCTATATTAATAGTATAGTTGCAGCACGAATGGGTCGTCTCAACCGGGAAAGGACCACGCTCTCACAGAATACCAGCGTAAAATAGCAGCTTAATGCTGCTGTGTTTCGTATGGTGAGTGTAGAGAACCGGAGACCCTTTTTACTGAAAAAAAGGCATTCTATCTTAGTCCTCACGGCTGACAACGCATCTGCATTTTAATTCGCAAACGAAGATAGATGTAGGTGTCTATGGGCCACAGCAACCACTTACCATCAGGTGGACTATGTGCTCGTTAGTCACCTTATTCTACATTTAAAAAAAAACTTGTGTGTATTTAAACTACTTAAAATACGTATAATCATGTTATACGTAATTTTTTAATGCGCTTAAGGCATGCACAATTGGATTTTAGTAGGAATAAATGATTTTTATAAGTGGTATACTTATTGCTACTTAAATACATATAACTGAAATCTATCGAAAATCATAAAATCTAAAATGTTTCAAAGTTTAATTTCTAATCTATAAAGAAGTTATTAGTACGTATTAGTTTTGTTTATCTATAAATAAACTGATAAAAACTGCAATTATTATAAAACTCTTATTATCCTTATAGTTTAAATAAAGAGATTTTTATATAATATTATGTATTGGTCAGAACTTAGAATTAATAATATTGTTGCGCGCCACTATTAATGTCTTTTACATGGCAACACTAGTCACTAGCGCCCTCGTATCAGATAGCAGAGCTGGAGAGTCAAGATCTTTCTAGAAATTGGGACCGATATGTACTCGAACATTCTAGATGTTTCCTGATAGAAGGTTCTGAAAGTGTCGGAGGCTATATAAGGCTGGTATAGACCACGACCGAGGCAGTATTGAATTGGCGATACAAGTGAAGACTTCGAAGCGATACAACTGCGAACTAAAGCGATCGGTAGTAAAATTGTGTTTTGTTATTAGTGTGGTTTAAAGTGTAATTAAAGTGTCAATTTTGGTAATTCACTCGGCAGTTTTAATTGTCTCGAACCCCAAGCTCGTAACAATTGGTGTCAAGTGGGATCAGATCATGCCGATTTTACCAAAGGACGACACGGAGGGTATCCGTGCCGAAGTCAACGCCAGCAAGAGACGGACCAGAGACGATTTGGTAATGCAACGCCGCAAACGTCGGAGGGCCAGCTGCCGACCACGAGGCCGGCCGTCAGCAGCTCCTGCATCTGCAGCACCTGACTTAGGTGCTCTGATGATGATGCTGCAGGAGCAGGCTCGCCGACAGGAGGAACAGGCCCGCCGACAGAAGGAACAGGCCCGCCGACAGGAGGAACAGGCCCGTCGGTTGGAAGAGCAGCTGCAGCGTGGACAGGAGAACAGGCCCGCCAACAGGAAGAGCAGATGCTCCTCATGAAGGACCTTCACACTACCTTCGGGAAAGAGATAGGGAGGTGAAGGATAGGGTTGCTCAACATGACAACCGCCTGTCAGGCTGAAACCCGAATCGACCAAGTGAACAATCGGGTTGACAACGTGATTGCTGACGTGAAGAAAACGCTGGACGACCTCAAACTTGGGGATGGAGTTATTACGTGGTACTACAATACCTTCGCTACGTGGATTCAAAGTGCCGCCGTTCGACGGGACTTCTTCCTGGTCGGCGTACAGAATCCAGTTCGAGGCTGTCATGAAGGCGAACGGCTGGAATAAAAGTCAGGCCATGACTGCTCTCACCCTAAACGCGCGACCAGGCCTTAACTGTTCTGGAAGCTCTCGGTAAGGAAGTGACTTACGAGCAGCTCCTTGAGGTGTTGGAGGCGAGATATGGCGACGCTCACCTGGAACACGTCTTTCGTGCGCAGCTCAAGATCGCGTGCAACGCAGCAACGAAAACCTGCAGCAGTGGGCCCTTGGTGGAAAAGCTGGTTCGAAAAGCATACCAGTCTGTACCTGCGCTCATTGTAGGAATCTGGTGTAGACATTCATCGACGGCATCCGCGACCTTGAAGTTAGAGCTGCTGTGAGGCTCGGGCACCACGAGACGCTTAAGGACGCGTTAGCCCATGCACTGGAGGTGGAAGCCGTAAGGCAGGATCATCGATCCCATCGCGTCAGGAGGTTGCAGCAGCTGCGGTTCGCGACTGCAATAAAGGATACAGCCCTAGGTGCTACGGCTGTGGGGAAAGGCCATCTTCGATCCAGCTGCCCTAAGCGAACTGTAGAAAGGGAGGTGATCGATCTCGAGAGGTAGTGCGGCTAACAGCACCGCCCAGCAGCAGCAGGAAACGAGTAAAGCCAGAACTGTGGGGCGGGTGCTGGCTGATGTTAAAAGAGCCCCAAGGATTTCGATCTCACAAACCCATGATGGGAATAGCCTAATCATCAAAGGCGAGGTCAACGGAACGCCGTGTAAACTGACCATAGACACTGGAGCCTCTCGCACGGTTGTCAGTTCCCAACTTATAAGTCAGTTCCTTGGGGACTCCGCATACAACCGAGAGCGCATTAATTTGGTAACAGCCACCGGTCAGCGCATACCCGTCCGTGGAGAAAAGGAGATGGAGTTGAAGCTAGGCAACATGATCTACCTGCATAATGTCATCGTGGCTGATAGAATGGACGACTGCATCCTGGGCCTAGACTTCATGAGGAAGAATTGTTGTGAGATCGATATTAAGCAAGGTGTTTTGAAATGTGGACATGAGGAACTTTTCGTGGAAGGGCGATACCGGGAATGTGTACAGCCTTAAGAAGATTGTTCTGCCGCCGAGATCGGAAACGATTGTGCCGGTTAGTCTTCCTCGGAATCCTGGGCAAGCTCATCGTTGTGTACTCGTGGAAAGGGTGGACAATGACCTTCCGTGGAAAGTGGCTCGAACCTTGGTCAGAACCACCGACATCTCAAGAGTACGTGTGCTGAACCTTTGTGATCAGGAACAGATTATGGAAAAAGGCACACTGGTTGGTACTTGTGAGGAAGTGGATTGGTTGCGTAGGTGCCAATATCTATCGACTGGGACCCCCAGCAAGGATGCACAAACGAGGTGACCACACTTTTAGAAGACTGTCGCAGCGTTCTCTCCCCGAATGAAGTGGTCAAGGCGAAGAAGTTGTTACTCAAGTACGCCGATGTTTTCTCGTCAAACGATGCTGACATAGGAAGACTGGCTTAGTTCAACACAAAATAAACACAGGAAAGAACCTATCCGTCAGCGCCCAAGAAGATTGCCGGTAGCACGTGAAAAGAAGTGGAAACCATGATTGAGGGAATGGTGAAGGATGGTGTTATTGAACCTTCATCTAGTCCATGGTGTTCACCTGTGGTGCTGGTAAAGAAGGATGGCAGCATGCGGCTTTGTGTTGACTACCGCCGTCTGAACGACGTTACAAAGAAGGACAGCTATCCCTTGCCAAGAATTGATGACACGCTGGACATGCTTACAGGCGTAAAATGGTTTAGCACACTGGACCTGAAAAGTGGCTACTGGCAGGTTGAAATTAACCCTAAGGACAAGGAGAAAACTGCATTCTCGACAGGAAAGGGTCTGTGGCAATTTAAAGTTATGCCGTTTGGATTGTGCAATGCAACGTTTGAAAGGTTGATGGAGCTTGTACTTACCGGGTTAATTGGCGATGCCTGTCTGGTCTACTTGGATGACATCATCATCGTAGGCCGTACGTTTGAGGAACACCTTCAAAACCTGGAACGCGTGCTCATGAAGATTCAGAGTGCCAACCTCAGTTGAGTCGAAGAAATGTTCACTATTCAAACGGCAAGTTAGCTTTTGGGGTATGTAGTGTCGGAAGAAGGTATCCGCACGGATCCGGAGAAAATTGCCGCTGTCAAGGATTGGCCGGTCCCAAAAGACAAGACGCAGGTTAGAGCATTTTGGGATTGTGCTCCTATTATCGGCAATTTGTGAAAAGAACTTTGCAGATATAGCCAAACCTCTGCACAAGTTAACCGAGGAGAAGCGACATTTCTGCTGGAATGAAATATGCGATATCGCATTCCAAGAGCTCAAGGACCGTCTGTGCGAAACACCTATTTTGGCGTACGCTGATGCGGGCAAGGAATTTATAGTTGACACAGACGCAAGTGATATAGGACTTGGCGGTGTGTTGTCTCAACGGAATGGTGATCAAGAGGTTGTGATAGCGTACTTCAGCAAGTCGTTGTCAAAGCCGGAAAAGAACTATTGTGTCACAAGGCGAGAATTGCTTGCTGTGGTAAAGTCGTTGCAGCATTTTAGCAAATATCTTCTGGGGCGGAAATTTCACTTACGAACTGACCATGCTGCACTGAAATGGCTATTGCAGTTCAAAAATCCAGAAGGACAAGTTGCGAGATGGATTGAACTACTACAGGAATACGACTTTGTGATCGAACATCGCAGCGGGAAATCTCATGGCAACGCAGATGCATTGTCTAGACAAGAGGGTAAGGAAGTGGTATCTGTGAGGATGCTTATGACAGACCAGCTCAACAATGAGTGGAAAGACAGCCTACGACATGCACAGCAGGAAGATTCGGACATCAAGCCGATTCTAGAATGGATGAAGGCCAGTGCTCCTAAGCCCAAGTGGAGCGACGTTTCAGCGATGAGTTCGACCACGAAAGCTATTGGTCCCAATGGGACAGCTTGCTGATTCAGGATGGAGTCCTGTGCCGTAAATGGGAAAATGGTCAGGAGACAGTTGTCATTTGCAAATGGTTGTCCCTAAAGCTAAAGTATCGGATGTTCTACAGCTGTACCATAATGGTTGTTCAGGAGGCCACCTGGGAGTTAAACGAAATCTACTGAAGATCCGAGAACGGTTTTACTGGGTCCACTGTCGTGACGATGTCGAGGACTGGTGTCGCAAATGTACAAGTTGTGCGGCTGTAAAGGGACCTCAAACTCGTAGTAGAGGTGCATTGAAATTGTACAATGTTGGTGCACCATGGGAGAGGATAGCCGTTGACGTTGCGGGGCCGTTTCCGGAAAGTGAAAGTGGTAACAAGTATTTCATGGTTGTGATGGATTACTTCACTAAGTGGCCAGAAGTCTTCGCCATTCCAAATCAAGAAGCTTCAACAGTTGCAGATAAACTAGTTCATGAAGTCTTCTGTCGTTTTGGAGTACCTTTAGAGATTCACAGCGATCAAGGAAGGAATTTTGAGTCTCAAATATTCCAGGAAACTTGCCGAGTTATGGAGTACTCATAAAACAAGAACAACTTCTTACCACCCACAATCTGATGGAATGGTAGAACGATTTAATCAGACATTGGAGGTACCTAGCAAAGTTGTGGAAAAACAGCAACGAGACTGGGACAGGCACATACAACCGTTTTGTTGTCATATCGAAGCGCTGTTCACGAAACTACATCAGTGACACCAGCACAAATTTTGGGAGGAATTACGGCTGCCTGCAGACCTGATCACCGGAATACCACCTGATGCCCCACGCAGTATAACCGATTATGCAAATGACTTGCGGAACAAAATGAATGACATTTATGAGCACGTCAGACAATCAGGACAGCAAACGTCTGAAAAGATGAAAACACGGTATGACCGTAAAATGAACAACAAAGGGGACGAAGGTTCACTAGTGTGGTTACACAATCCAGTTCGCAGCAAAATCTCCTAAGCTTCAAGCTAAATGGGACGGACCGTACCGGTTGTGACAAGGATCAATGACGTAACCTACCGGATACAGAAAGGTGCAAAGGTACTCCTAAGATCGTCCATGTGGATCGACTGGCGCGTTATTATGGGGCCAATAATGCTCGGGACGAGCATGTCTTAGAGGGGCAGTGTTGCGCGCCACTATTAATGTCTTTTGCGCAACACTGCCACTAGCGCCCTCTAGTATCGAGTAGCAGAGGCTAGGAGAGTCAAGATCTTTCTAGAAATTTCGGGACCGATATGTACTCGAACATTCTAGATGTTTCCACAGTAGAAGGTTCTGGAAAGTGTCGAAGGCGCTATATAAGGCCGGTATAGACCACGACCGAGGCAGTATTGAATTGGCGATACAAGCGAAGACTTCGAAGCGATACAACTGCGAACTAAAGCGATCGGTAGTAAAATTGTGTTTTGTTATTAGTGTGGTTTAAAGTGTAATTAAAGTGTCAATTTTGGTAATTCATTCGGCAGTTTTTAATTGTCTCGAACCCCAAGCTCGTAACAATATCATGAATTAGTCGATTATTGCGTGAAATGGTGGCATTAATCATTATAACTATGATCATTTGGCGATGTTAACAACTAAACACAACATTGCTATTTGTAGATATTGTTATATCATAAAACTATTTCATTACCAAATTATATTTAAATATATATATATATATATATATATATATATATATATATATATATATATATATATATATATATATATATATATATATACCATATATATATATAAATGTCTTTGTTCATTACACATCCTTGATAGCATACTTTTGACAGAAGCGGAATTTTTAATAGAATCTACATAACTTTATGCCTAATTTACGTATTATAATATAAATGTTCGCGGATTTTTGTGCGATTGAGCCACCCAAGTCCCACCTCAACTTATTGTGAGTACTAGAGGTACAGTTTTGGTTTTCGTAGTTTTAATCTAATAATAATGCCATCTAATTACTGCTAAATAAACTAATAATAAGTAACTGATCAAATTAAAGACAATTCTATTAAATACTTATTGTTGTAGCATCAAAAAATGTCAGACTTAAAATATCCAGACCGGTAGCCAGCGTCCGGATAAAAAGTAACTCTCATTTCTGAGAGGGTTTTAGGGCAAGGAAGTGTCCACCACGCTGCCCCAATGCGTGTTGGTGGAATTCACGTCTTCAAAAAATTTTTTTAATTTCTCAGACATACAGGTTTCCTCACGACGTTTTCCTTCACCGCCGAGCACGTGGTAAATCAGCACTTAAAATTGCAAGTAACAATTTCATTGGCGTCGGCGGGAATCGAACCCGGTTTGCTCGCGTACTGTGAAATTTACTGCGAGCGCTAAGCCCCCTAAGCTACCACGGCTATTAAGCCCCCTGTTGGCGACGCGCCTATAAATGTGATAAGCAACAATAAAATTTTAGACTCGAAAGACTGCCAGTTAATTATGACAGGCACTTAATTCATGTTAGAAGCAAATATATTCAATAAAACGTCGAATGAAAAGTCCGGAGTTAGATTCCCCGGTTGTGCGAATTTGCTTTTTGTTTTTATTTTGTATTAATTTATAGTCATGTATTACATGATAATCAGCTGTGAAATACGAATATGTTAAATTAAATGTTTATTTTTAAAGGGAAATATATTTAGCACTTGAGATTAATTTTGTTATGTGATAACAGATAAGAAACATTGTAACTGATAAGGAAATCGTATGTAAACCGTAGTGTTTCCTAATGAACAGAGATAGATGTTGTTTAGACAAGGAAAGCATTAGCCTCCTATCGATGTAATTAGAGTCATGTAGAAATTGGTTGCTCACATAGTAGGAGATGTGAGCCGAGTGCAAAAAGTTGCAAAAATATAGATTTTGATTATTTGTAAAATTTCAGTAATTTGTGTTAAAAATAGGTCAAAATGTTTTAGGATTGTTGTGTGTATAAAATAAGATAGTTCTGTGTTAAAATTGTTTAGATTTGTGCTAAATATAGTGAAATAATGATAGCTTTGTAAAAGAAATTTGAAAGTGTTTTAAAGATAAAAATATGTGTAAAAATGTGAATTAAACTATTGTATTAGTTAAGTGATCTATATTTTCAAATAAAGAATGTTTATTTGAAAATATAGATAATTTACGAATTCTAACTTAGTACATATGTTGTAAAATAGACATATTTTGTTAAATAAATAAAAGATTTCTTATACGATTATAATGTAATGTATGTTGTAAGATTAAGACTTTTTTGTGCTATCATTATAAATAAATTGTATGACTGTATGTTTTGTACAAATAAAAATATTGGAAAATTTATAAGAGTGCAATAGAAAAAAATTGGTATTATTGTAAGGTAAAACCGCGCGAAGGGCACGGCTCTCTTTCGAGTATAGCTTTGAGGTAGCTCAGTAAATTGGTTTTTATGCAATTTGTTGTTTTATGCAATGTGTGTATGCAATGCCCTAGGGGTAGGGAAGAAGAACCTACATGCGCTAATTGCGCTAAAAGCCATACGGCAAATGATCGCCGCTGCCCAGTCCTGAGGAGGATTGCGAGGAAGCAGGGGATCACCCTACCGGGACTACTTCCGGAAGACCCGAAGAGGGTCCCCCAGAGTCGCCCGAGAACAGAAGAGATCCAGCCAGACGGGTGGGCAACCATCAGAGGGAGAGGGAGGCAAACAGCCCCCTCCCCCCACCCGCCCCCGTAATACCAATGGAAACAGTGGAACCCGCAATGGGGCAAACACGGGCGACTCTGCAGCCCCGCTAACGACGCCACAGGCGTCAGCCCTCCAAGAAGAGGAATCGGGGGAGAAAGAAGAAGAAGGAGCAGCTTCCTCCTCAGGCTGCAACCTCAACCCCTACCCCAATGGTAACGATAGCCTCGCAGGCGCAGCATACCGCCCGCCAGGGACTCCATTTTACTCCTCAGACATCCGGACGATCATGGAAGGCACAGCACCTACCATCATCGCGGGGGACCTAAACGCAAAACACCCGGCCTGGGGATCTAGAATGATCACCCCGCCGGGTCGTAAACTTTATGAAGACGCAGATCGCAACAACTATGACGTTTTAGGTCCCGAGGAGCCTACACACGTTCCGGCTGACCACAGGAAATGTCCGGATGTACTGGACATCGTGCTCGCTAGGAATGTCAACTGCCCGATAATGGTGGAGGTGCTGTACGACCTGAGTTCACAGCACCTCCCGATACTGATTACCCTTGGCCTCAAGGCGGTGACGACGCTGCCCAGAGCTTATAACACCAAGATCAACTGGAGGCTCTACCAGCAACACCTGCAGGAGAGATCTCCAGCACACACAAAGATCAACTCAGCGGACGACGTAGAGGCTGCTGCAACTAGAATTACAAAATCCATACAAGAAGCCCTCAATGCGGCCTCTACGATCGTCCCTCTAACGAATCGCAGAGACGAGCTGCCACGAGAGCTACGTGTGCAGCTCAACCAAAAACGCGCGCTGAGGAAGCTCTGGGCACGTTGTCGCTGCCCACGAATAAAAACTCGTTTAAATAAACTGACGGATGAGCTGTCGGTTGCAATCCAGGCCCACCGTGGAAAGGCCTGGGAGCGACGCATATGGAAAGCCGAAGATCAGGAAGCGTCGCTCTATAAATTGAACCGACAGCTAACTAAGACTAGACCCTCCGTCTGCCCGCTGACCAACAATGCGGGCGGGCGTTGTTACGAGGCCAAAGGTAGAGCGGATATCCTAGCCGAGCACGTCGAGGAGCAATTTATGCCGAACCCAGCAAGTGGGGAGTACATGGAGCTTCACGCCCAAAAGGAGAGCCGCGTACGGGAGTTCCTGTCGTCGCCCGCGCCACCGCTTGCAGGAGAGTGGTTCATCTCCCCCGCTGAACTGCGGAGGACAGTAACCTGCCTGCAACCGAGGAAGGCGCCGGGGCACGACCGGGTCACGAACGCTGCACTTCGACAGCTGCCCCATAGATCCATTGTAGAGCTAGGACGACTCTACAATGGCATACTGCGGACTTCACACTTCCTGGAGGACTGGAAAATCGGCAAGGTCATAGTTCTGCCGAAACCCTACCTACCGCACATAGCCAAAATATTCGAACGGATAGTACTTAGAAGAGTCCGCCCGTGCATACAACTTTGGGCGGAACAACACGGATTTTGGAGGACACTCTACAGCAACACAGCTGACCAGAGTGCTGCACCTGCTTGCGTCCGAGCATAATTTTGAGAGAACATCGTTGGGCGTCTTCTTGGACATCGAGAAGGCGTTCGACAGGGTGTGGCACTCTGGATTACTCTTCAAGATGGAACAACAAACGAGTGTCCCTCCTGCTATGCTGCGGCTAGTGGCGTCGTTTATGCAAGTCGCATAAGCAACATGGTTGCTTCAATACAAGCGTTGAACCAACCACAATATTTATAGTGGAGCCGTATAGTGGACAAGCTCGGAACTATAATTAAATTTAAATGGTTCGAATATCGAGCTCAACATCCCATGGAGCCAGAGCTGCAGAAGATGGCAAAATTTTTGTATTCGTTGAGTGAACAATTTGGAACATCATTCAACGCTGAAAACGTGCCTGAAAAACAGAAGCGTCCTGAAATCGGGAAGCGAACAGTACACACTGCGTACATACCGCAGCCGTATTAATAGTAAGGGTTATGAACGCCGAGGTAGCGAGAGGCATGACCGACAAGCGGTTATGACAACTCAGAATAAACCTGCAAGTCGGGTAACACGCAACTGTGTTATATGCAACAAGGAACACTCCATATTGAGCTGTTACAAATTTAAGAATATGAATAACCGTGAAAAATGGGAGGCGGTTAAGAAGGCGAATATATTTTTTCAATGTTTGACACCTTACCATAGGAGGTCAAGGTGTAGGGCGAAAAAATGTGGTGTAGAAGGATGTCGAATGGCGCATCATCGATGCTATCGATATCCCAATAAAATACCTCGCCGCAAGGGTACGAGGGGAGGGGGGGTAAAGAGGCCCAAATTACGACTGTGAGCACAGTAAATGCACTGGCATGTGCATATTTAAAGGTTATACCAGTCGAGTTGTATGGACCTAAAGGAAAGGTTAAGACCACAGCTCTTCTGGACGAAGGCTTAACCGTGACGCTTATAGAGGAGCAGATGGCTCAGAAGTTAGCGCCCCGTGGGCTCAAAGAACAATTGTGTATTTAGGCTGTAGGGGGCAAGCGAATTAACGACAGTGGTTCGTATCGCTTGAAAATTAAAATTAAAGGCATTTTCACAAGCGACTTAGAGGACATAAGTGTACAAACAATTAAGTCACTTAATCTCTCTGCGCAGTCGGTGAGCCGAGAATTATTGCGACGGTGTCCTCATTTGTCATCGATTGAAGACGAGTTAATTTATGAGAGGTCCAGACCTACCATATTAATTGGTCAGGACAATTGGCACCTTATAGTTACTCGTGAATTACTTTCGGGAGGTAATAACCTACCTGTGGCATCGTTCACCAAACTTGGGTGGGTTTTACATGGTCACATGACAGGTGGCACTAAACCAATCAAGATCGTTAACCACATTTCCACCAAGATAGAGGAGGACATGGAGAGGTTAATTAAGGATTATTTTAGTTTGAGTCTTTGGGCCTATCCAATGAAAATGTATAATATTGGGGTAATCCAATGAACGACCCGGCAGAAGGAGCATTAAATATTTTGAATAAAACCGTACGTCGTATATCTGATAACAGATACGAAGCTGGTTTGTTATGGCGTACTGATGAAGAACGCATGCCATCGAATAGAGCACAGGCTGAAAGTTGCCTGATCAATATCGAAAAGAAACTCGATAAGAATAGCGAGTTGAAGAAAGAATATGAGAATCAAGTCGAAAATCTTATCGTTAACGGTTACGCAGAGAAGGCGAACCATATTTCCCCATTTCCCCACGCACGTGGTATCTTCCTCATTTTGCGGTGACGCATCCGCAGAAGAAGAAAATGAGACTTGTTTTCGAGGCAGCCGCAAGGACAGGCGGACGTTGTCTTAATGATGCATTGATGACTGGACCTGACTTGTTAGAGTCATTATTTGGTGTTCTGCTACGATTCAGAGAAGGAAGCGTGGCAGTGATGGCAGATATTAAAGAGATGTTCCTGCAAGTGAAAATACGCGAGGAAGACAGGGACAGTCTCCGATTTTTGTGGCGGCACAATCGTGACGCGCCACCAGAAGAGTATAGAATGACGTCACTTATATTTGGAGCGGCGTCATCTCCCTGTACCGCTATTTATGTGAAGAACAGAAACGCGCAAGATAATGCGCAGCTCTATCCAGAAGCAGCTTCCGCAACGGAAAGCAATTTATATATGGATGACTATCTACAGGCATTTCCCGACGTGACGATGCCCGAAAAGATAGTAAACGATATGTATGAATTACATAAACATGCTTCTTTCCAACTGAGGATGGGCTAGTAACCGACCCGAGTTTTATGTAAATGGAAAATAGATATAAAAGCGACAGTGCTTCGCTAGGCGATAGGAAGCACACAGAACGCACTTTAGGTTTGATTTGGAATATCAAACGAGATACATTAAGTTTCTCCATAAATCTTCGTAACACACCTGAGGAGGTGAAAAAAGGTTTACAATCGCCTACGAAGAGGGAGATAACGAGCGCAGTGATGTCAGTTTTTGATCCATTAGGACTCGCATCACCCATAAGGGTACAAAGTCGCTAATTCAGCAGGCATGGAGATTAGGCATCTCTTGGGATGATCAAGTTCCACACGAATTAAACGTGTTATGGAGCACATGGATATCGGAAGAGAAGAAGTTAGGTCATCTAGTAGTACCTAGACCCGTTGCTGAAAGCGTCATCAGGGAGGAGTTGCACACTTTAACGGACGCTAGTGAAAAAGCGTACGCCACCGCCATGTATTATGTGACCACGGACGGGCAAGGAGAGAGGCAAATTACGTTGATCGCCGCTTAGGCAAGAGTAGCGCCGTTGAATCCGATTTCCATTCCAAGGCTTGAATTACAAGCAGCTCTTATGGGCAGCCGATTAGCTGCATCAGTTAAAGAAGAGAGCAGATATGAGATATCCGAACGAGTATTCTGGACGGACTCACGTACAGTGTTGGCGTGGATAAAAGTAAAAAAGTAAGAAGTAGATTACATACGTCTTACTACTCTGCACAGGGCTCTTAATTACCTATAGTGCAAAACAGCGGTTTTCACATGTCCAAGAAATTTGAAATTTCACGAATTTTAAAACTAATCAAAAATAAAATTTTCCCCACGAAGTTATTCTTCATCATTTCTTTGAGCACGTAGAAAATAAGCAAATAAAATTTCCTTACCAGTTTCATTAGTCCTCGCGAGAATGTTACACTTTTTGTTCCTGTGCTATGAAATCTTACGGCGAACTACGAACTCAGCCAGTCGATGAGCAACGAATGGTTTGAAAGTACGAGGATCTGACTTTTATTACAGTCTGTCACATATTAAGATAGATTTCATATTTTCAGACATACCTATTAAAATTTTTGTGACAGTCCGGTTTCATGGTAAATGAAAACAGGCTTTTGCGAAAAAGTACATAAATATCAAATTAAGCAAATTTTAAGCGCAGATTTATTTTTATTTTTACTATGAGTAGAACTGCATTGATAGAATCTTGAAAGTCATCTGTAAAAGCCGGTAATCGAACCCGTCCAAACGTATATTTCATAGTACATAAGCAACGCCACTCATATTTTAATTGCAATTTAAAGTTTAGATTTACCACGTTTTCGGTGGTGAAGGAAAACATCGCGAGGAAACCGACATATCTGAGAAGTTAAAAAATATTAATTTTTAGTCATATGATAAGTCGGTCATCCCGCATTGGAGTTAACTCAATCAACTCCTTTCGTCCTAAAACTCGCTGCGGCCTGTTCTCAGTAGTGGGATGGATGTACTCGTAAGCTGCTACTTTTTAATTTTAATAAGGCTTAATTAATAATAATATTTAATTTTGATCATAGGCTTCCCCCATTGTTTGTCAAATAAGCCAAATATTTGTAGTAGTGTCCACGCTTGGCAAGCGGGTTGGCAACCGTAGCTTTTAATTATTTTGCGCTGTTATCAGGAAGATGCTGCCACCCATCCCCTATTTCAGTTTTCCTCTGTCACCGCCTACGACACCCACGTGACGAAATGGGGTAGTGGTTTCTTTTCCGCCGCCTCTACATGACTAATATATTTCTACTCCCGTTCATCATTTCGATTCCCCCCATAGATTCGTCGTATATATTCATAGTTATTAATAGTGTAGCGCGCCACAATTAATACATGGTATATGACGACACTAGTTACCACTAGCGCCCTCTAGTATTGAGTAGCAGAACTAGGAGAGTCAAGAAGCTTCTAGAAATTTCCATCGACACCTAGTCAATCGGGACAGATATGTACTCGAACATTCTAGATGTTTCTACAGTAGAAGGTACTGGAAACTATCTGAGGCCTTATATAAGGCCGGAATAGACCGCGACTGAGTCAGTATTGAATTGGCGATACAAGCGAAGACTTCGAAGCAATACAACTGCGAACTAAAGCGATCTGTAGTAAATTTGTGTTTTATTATTAGTGTGGTTTAAACTTGTAATTAGTGTTGTGTAATTAAAGTGTCAATTTTGGTAATTCACTCGGCAGTTTTTAATTGTTTCGAACCCCAAGCTCGTAACAATATGTACTAATTATATATGTATAAACATGTATATATTTGTAAATATATATTTGTATGTATATATTACAATATATATGTATGTATAGGTTATATTTGTATAGTTTATTCATTAGTAAAATGTATTTGTTATATAATTGGAATAGTTCGTGATACTTAAATAAATAAATAGATTTGCTAATTAAGTTGGATAATTACCGTAGTTACCACGCTTGGCAGGTGAGGTGCCAACTGCATATTTTTATTATTTTTAGTTGTGATCAGGAAGACGCTGCTGCTCACCTTCTGTTTATTTCTACTCCCGTTTATGAATACAGTTCTTCTCACACGTTCACCGTGAATAGGACTACATTTATGAAATTTTGAAGTCTACTTGAACTTAAAAAATACTGGCATTTATGATGCCAATGAATATTCAATGGGGCCAATTATTTGAATTAAATAACGCAAATAAACACCCGTGTATTAATAAAAACTATGAAATTCAACATTATTCTGTCAAAACTATATGAACTTTAATTATGAATATTATGTAAATAACGCATTTCTGATTCCAGGGCAATTTACCCTTCATAAAGCCACATCGGAAAATAAAAAAAGTGTTGTTAAAAGTATGTTATTAATGCAATTCCGATAAACTCACATGATTCTGTAGCATATTATATTGCCAATTTTTGTCAATGCGGGCGGGCGTTGTTACTGAGCCAAAGGTGAGCGGATATCCTGCCGAGCGTCGAGGAGCAATTTATGCCGACAGCAAGTGGGGAGTACATGGAGCTTCACGCCCAAAGGAGAGCCGCGTACGGAGTTCCTGTCGCGCCGCGCCACCGCTTGCAGGAGAGTGGTTCATCTCCCCGCTGAACTGCGGAAGACAGTAACCTGCCTGCAACCGAGGAAGGCGCCGGGCACGACCGGGTCACGAACGCTGCACTTCGACAGCTGCCCATAGATCCATTGTAGAGCTAGGACGACTCTGCAATGGCATACTACCGGACTTCACACTTCCTGGAGGACTGGAAAATCCCAGCAAGTCATAGTTCTGCCAGCCTACCGCACATAGCCAAAATATTCGAACGGATGGTACTTAGAAGAGTCCGCCGTGCATACAACTTTGGGCGGAACAACACGGATTTTGGAGGACACTCTACAACAACACAATGACCAGGTGCACCTGCTTGCGTCCGAGCATAATTTTGAGAGAACATCGTTGGGCGTCTTCTTGGACATCGAGAGGCGTTCGACGGGTGTGGCCTCTGGATTACTCTTCAAGATGGAACAACAAACGAGTGTCCTCCTGCTATGCTGCGGCTAGTGGCGTCGTTTATGCAGTCGCATAGCAACATGGTTGCTTCAATACAAGCGTTGAACCAACCACAATATTTATAGTGGAGCCGTATAGTGGACAAGCTCGGAACTATAATTAAATTTAAATGGTTCGAATATCGAGCTCAACATCCCATGGAGCCAGAGCTGTAGAAGATGGCAAAATGTTTGTATTCGTTGAGTGAACAATTTGGAACATCATTCAACGCTGAAAACGTGCCTGAAAAACGGAAGCGTCCTGAAATCGGGAAGCGAACAGTACACACTGCGTACATACCGCAGCCGTATTAATAGTAAGGGTTATGAACGCCGAGGCGAGGAGGCATGACCGACAAGCGGTTATGACAACTCAGAATAAACCTGCAAGTCAGGTAACACGCAACTGTTATATGCAACAAGAACACTCCATATTGAGCTGTTACAAATTTAAGAATATGAATAACCGTGAAAATGGGAGGCGGTTAGAAGGCGAATATATTTTTCAATGTTTGACACCTTACCATAGGAGGTCAGGTGTAGGGCGAAAAAATGTGTGTGTAGAAGGATGTCGAATGGCGCATCATCGATGCTATATCGATATCCCAATAAATACCTCGCCGCAAGGGTACGAGGGGGTAAAGAGACCCAATTACGACTGTGAGCACAGTAAATGCACTGCATGTGCATATTTAAAATTATACCAGTCGAGTTGTATGGACCTAAAGGAAAGGTTAAGACCACAGCTCTTCTGGACGAAGGCAACCGTGACGCTTATAGAGAACAGATGGCTCAGAGTTAGCGCCCGTGGGCTCAAAGAACAATTGTGTATTTAGGCTGTGAGGGGCAAGCAATTAACGACAGTGGTTCGTATCGCGAAAATTAAAATTAAAGGCATTTTCACAAGCGACTTAGAGGACATAAGTGTACAAACAATTAAGTCCTTAATCTAGTCAGTGTGTATCAAATATCGATTCAATTTATGAGAGGTCCAGACCTACCATATTAATTGGTCAGGACAATTGGCTTATAGTTACTCGTGAATTACTTGGTAATAACCTACCTGTGGCAGCGTTCACCAAACTTGGGTGGGTTTACATGGTCACATGACAGGTGGCACTAAACCAATCAAGATCGTTAACCACATTTCCACCAAGATAGAGGAGGACATGGAGAGGTTAATTAGGATTATTTTAGTTTGAGTCTTTGGGCCTATCAATGAAAATGTATAATATTAGGGTAATCAATGAACGACCCGGCAGAAGGAGCATTAAATATTTTGAATAAAACCGTACGTCGTATATCTGATAGATACGAAGCTGGTTTGTTATGGCGTACTGATGAAGAACGCATGCCATCGAATAGAGCACAGGCTGAAAGTTGCCTGATCAATATCGAAAAGAAACTCGATAAGAATAGCGAGTTGAAGAATATGAGAATCAAGTCGAAAATCTTATCGTTAACGGTTACGCAGAGAAGGCGAACCATATTTTTTCCCACACGTGGTATCTTCCTCATTTTGCGGTGACGCATCCGCAGAAAGAAAATGAGACTTGTTTTCGAGGCAGCCGCAGGACAGGCGGACTTGTCTTAATGATGCATTGATGACTGGACCTGACTTGTTAGAGTCATTATTGGTGTTCTGCTACGATTCAGAGAAGGCGTGGCAGTGATGAATATTAAAGATGTTCCTGCAAGTGAAAATACGCGAGGAAGACAGGGACAGTCTCCGATTTTTGTGGCGGCACAATCGTGACGCGCCACCAGAAGAGTATAGAATGACGTCACTTATATTTGGAGCGGCGTCATCTCCCTGTACCGCTATTTATGTGAAGAACAGAAACGCGCAAGATAATGCGCAGCTCTATCCAGAAGCAGCTTCCGCAACGGAAAGCAATTTATATATGGATGACTATCTACAGGCATTTCCCGACGTGACGATGCCCGAAAAGATAGTAAACGATATGTATGAATTACATAAACATGCTTCTTTCCAACTGAGGGGATGGGCTAGTAACCGACCCGAGGTTTTATGTAAAATGGAAAATAGATATAAGAGCGACAGTGCTTCGCTAGGCGATAGGAAGCACACAGAACGCACTTTAGGTTTGATTTGGAATATCAAACGAGATACATTAAGTTTCTACATAAATCTTCGTAACACACCTGAGGAGGTGAAAAAAGGTTTACAGTCGCCTACGAAGAGGGAGATAACGAGCGCAGTGATGTCAGTTTTTGATCCATTAGGACTCGCATCACCCATAAGGGTACAAAGTCGCTAATTCAGCAGGCATGGAGATTAGGCATCTCTTGGGATGATCAAGTTCCACACGAATTAAACGTGTTATGGAGCACATGGATATCGGAAGAGAAGAAGTTAGATCATCTAGTAGTACCTAGACCCGTTGCTGAAAGCGTCATCAGGGAGAAGTTGCACACTTTAACGGACGCTAGTGAAAAAGCGTACGCCACCGCCATGTATTATGTGACCACGGACGGGCAAGGAGAGAGGCAAATTACGTTGATCGCCGCTTAGGCAAGAGTAGCGCCGTTGAATCCGATTTCCATTCCAAGGCTTGAATTACAAGCAGCTCTTATGGGCAGCCGATTAGCTGCATCAGTTAAAGAAGAGAGCAGATATGAGATATCCGAACGAGTATTCTAGACGGACTCACGTACAGTGTTGGCGTGGATAAAAGTAAAAAAGTAAGAAGTAGATTACATACGTCTTACTACTCTGGGGCTCTTAATTACCTATAGTGCAAAACAGCGGTTTTCACATGTCCAAGAAATTTGAAATTTCACGAATTTTAAAACTAATCAAAAATAAAATTTTCCCCACGAAGTTATTCTTCATCATTTCTTTGAGCACGTAGAAAATAAGCAAATAAAATTTCCTTACCAGTTTCATTAGTCCTCGCGAGAATGTTACACTTTTTGTTCCTGTGCTATGAAATCTTACGGCGAACTACGAACTCAGCCAGTCGATGAGCAACGAATGGTTTGAAAGTACGAGGATCTGACTTTTATTACAGTCTGTCACATATTAAGATAGATTTCATATTTTCAGACATACCTATTAAAATTTTTGTGACAGTCCCGGTTTCATGGTAAATGAAAACAGGCTTTTGCGAAAAAGTACATAAATATCAAATTAAGCAAATTTTAAGCGCAGATTTATTTTTATTTTTACTATGAGTAGAACTGCATTGATAGAATCTTGAAAGTCATCTGTAAAAGCCGGTAATCGAACCCGTCCAAACGTATATTTCATAGTACATAAGCAACGCCACTCATATTTTAATTGCAATTTAAAGTTTAGATTTACCACGTTTTCGGTGGTGAAGGAAAACATCGCGAGGAAACCGACATATCTGAGAAGTTAAAAAATATTAATTTTTAGTCATATGATAAGTCGGTCATCCCGCATTGGAGTTAACTCAATCAACTCCTTTCGTCCTAAAACTCGCTGCGGCCTGTTCTCAGTAGTGGGATGGATGTACTCGTAAGCTGCTACTTTTTAATTTTAATAAGGCTTAATTAATAATAATATTTAATTTTGATCATAGGCTTCCCCCATTGTTTGTCAAATAAGCCAAATATTTGTAGTAGTGTCCACGCTTGGCAAGCGGGTTGGCAACCGTAGCTTTTAATTATTTTGCGCTGTTATCAGTGCTGCCACCCATCCCTATTTCAGTTTTCCTCTGTCACCGCCACGACACCCGTGACGAAATGGGGTGGTGGTTTCTTTTCCGCCTCTACATGACTAATATATTTCTCCCGTTCATCATTTCGATTCCCCATAGATTCGTCGTATATTCATAGTTATTAATAGTGTAGCGCGCACAATTAATACATGGTATATGACGACACTAGTTACCACTAGCGCCCTCTAGTATTGAGTAGCAGAACTAGGAGAGTCAAGAAGCTTCTAGAAATTTCCATCGACACCTAGTCAATCGCAACAGATATGAACTCGACATTCTAGATGTTTCTACAGTAGAAGGTACTGAAACTATCTGAGGCCTTATATAAGGCCGGAATAGACCGCGACTGAGTCAGTATTGAATTGGCGTACAAGCGAACTTCGAAAACAATACAACTGCGAACTAAAGCGATCTGTAGTAAAATTGTGTTTTATTATTAGTGTGGTTTAAAGTTGTAATTAGTGTTGTGTAATTAAAGTGTCAATTTTGGTAATTCACTCGCAGTTTTTAATTGTTTCAGACTAAGCTCGTAACAATATGTACTAATTATATATGTATAAACATGTATATATTTGTAAATATATATTGTATGTATATATTACAATATATATGTATGTATAGGTTATATTTGTATAGTTTATTCATTAGTAAAATGTATTTGTTATATAATTGGAATAGTTCGTGATACTTAAATAAATAAATAGATTTGCTAATTAAGTTGGATAATTACCGTAGTTACCACGCTTGGCAGGTGAGGTGCCAACTGCATATTTTTATTATTTTTAGTTGTGATCAGGAAGACGCTGCTGCTCACCTTCTGTTTATTTCTACTCCCGTTTATGAATACAGTTCTTCTCACACGTTCACCGTGAATAGGACTACATTTATGAAATTTTGAAGTCTACTTGAACTTAAAAAATACTGGCATTTATGATGCCAATGAATATTCAATGGGGCCAATTATTTGAATTAAATAACGCAAATAAACACCCGTGTATTAATAAAAACCATGAAATTCAACATTATTCTGTCAAAACTATATGAACTTTAATTATGAATATTATGTAAATAACGCATTTCTGATTCCAGGGCAATTTACCCTTCATAAAGCCACATCGGAAAATAAAAAAAGTGTTGTTAAAAGTATGTTATTAATGCAATTCCGATAAACTCACATGATTCTGTAGCATATTATATTGCCAATTTTTTGTCCAATATAGACACAGATACCGAGGTGTCTCTACAAGTGATCCAATTTCGCTAACTTTTGCACGGAATGATATTAATGATGTGTCTTAATTGAAGCCCACGCGAGCAAAGCCGCGGGTGAAAAACTAGTAATAAATAAATAAATAATAAGTAATTTTTTTTAATTGAATAAAACCATATTGAAACAACAAAGTTGAAGCCCTGATTTCCGAACTAGCATTAGCTGTGTGTTGGGGATTCAGGAACTGTACATCCCATATCTACAAAATTACAATTACAAAATGGCATTATAAATCAGAACAAAAGTAACAAAAGAAATAAAAGAAAATGGCAATGAAGCTACCCATCCATCATTGTAAGATTTTATTTTAAGCCACAAATTGCATGCTATCTTAAATACCGATCAGTTTTGTTAGTAGTTAGTAACGCAATTTTCGTTATCAGATTGGAAGCACAACAGCGTGACAGCGCGAGATTGCGGGATCCGTTACATGGAAAACTAAGTTCGCACGGCGAAGTACGCGGCCTTACATAGCGCGTGGTAATTAACGTAGCACGAGACGTGAAATGGATGCTGGCGGACGGTAAATCGAGCCGGTATGAGCTACTAAATATTTCGTTTGTTATTTCACCACAAATATTTGCCATAGTTGCCACGCGTAGCAACTGAATTGGCACCGCATTTTTATTATTTTGAAGTTATCAGGTTGCTACCATTTGTTTTAGTTTCCCTCTGCCGTCTCTTATAGGAATATCGGTTATCATCTCGTAATTGTCGTAAGAGGAAGTGGATGACTGTATAAGCTACTAAATATGTTGATTCATTCATCACAACCAATAAAAAGACCACTGCTGAAGATAGATTTCTCCAATAAATTGCCTCATAGGATATTTGCCATAGTTGCCACGCTTGGCAGGCAGGTTGGCAACCGTATTTTACAATTTAGAAATTATCAGGTTGCTGCCCATCTCCCGTTTTAGTTTCCCTCTGTCGCCTCTTACGACTACTACGGTGTGATAATCAATTTTCCAAGATGGTAGGGCTCCTTTTCACTTAGGAGTCCGTCTGGTACAATCTTTTTAACACTCTTGCCTATCTGCTGCCAAGTATCAGTACCTGCACTGCTATGTTCCCTTAAGGGATCCATCAGACCGGAACATAGCATCTAAGGATATTAGATTATTTGAATTTGCCCAAAAATAATAAAAATGAGAATATTCAAAGAGTAAAATGATCACTTCGTTTTACTTCGGAGTTTCTTTCGCTGTCTCTTTACCGATCAGTGAAACCTCAATTTGAAACTGTAGTAGATTTCATAATTGACGCTTGACAAATGTAACTATATATTCTTAATTCGAATAACTAAACATTTTTAATTTAATTCAATTTAATAATTTATAAAAGAGTTTCGAAGAATTATTTTCGGTTGAAGGCCTTGCAGCAAGTGTCAAAATTAAAAAAAGCTGTGATTAAAAAAATCACCAAAAGTAACCCGTAACAAAGATACAATTAAACGGGGCCAGCAACTTCTAAGTTCCAAGTGAAACTTAGAAGTAAAGCATCCGTGATTAATGTACAAGCATTTAGTCTCCATATCTTAGGTACAACTCTAGTTCTGTGTACACGAGCATTTCTCGCTGTCTTATAGCGATTCAAAGGATAAATAACGACCATAAGCTTGAATCACTTCAGATAATTGCTTATTAAGAAAAAATACTATATTATTTTAGCTAGAATCTACTTCGATAACTATGGGCCGGGCGTTAGAATCTAATACAGCACAAGTATTTGATAGCTTTTTTAGCTGATTTTGAAAATAGAGGAGGTCTTCAATTCGACCGTGATTAAGAATCAAAATGCAGAAGCGTTGTCACGTAAGAAGGGTCTTTTCACGCTAGTGTTCTGTTAGAGCTTGGTCCTACCACGATCATCTGTGCCATCACTCACGGCGTGGACTCCGAAGATTCATGGCTGGACATCGTTTGCACTAGTTCAGCGGATCATATTATATATCATGATCAACTGGCTGCTCGGCGTTTTCGCGGCGATCTTTTGGTCATGTCGTATAAGATAAAACCCCTAAGCCAAGACCAGTTATTGTGTATTTACGTAATTTTAATAAATTGACACCATTCGATTAGACCGCGATGCTAAGAATATAGAATGGGGCCCATTACTGGATGCAAATAATATTGACGACCAAAATTGTTTATTTGAACACCCAAATTCTCAACTTATTCGATAGGTACGCACCAGTTCGAGCAGTCAGGTTACTCCGACCTCCTGCACCGTGGATAACTGATGAAGTGCGTAGGCAATGGAAAGAGATCGAGCTTTCACGTTTTTAAAAAGAATCGGCATAGTCTCACCTTTCAACACTATAAGCGAGCACGAAACCGCTGTAATCAGGTGGTAAGAACTGCTAAACGCCGCTACATCCACAATAGTATTTTAAACTCCTCTTCTACAAACATATGGAAGTTCCTTAATTCCCTGGGATTCGGAAAATCACATTCCAATCCTCTAACCCCAAATATTTCACTCAATGACTTAAACATACACTTCTCTTCTGCTTTGCGTCTGCACTATTCCACCAAAGTTACGAGTCTCCAGGAACTTAATTCCATCCCTTTGTGATCGAGTAATTCTTTCAAATTCAGTTCAGTGACTGTTGAGGATACTAGAAAAGCCTTACTTTCAATAAAATCTTCCGCAACCGGCTATGATGAGGTGAGCAGATCTATGATACTTCTCATACTCGATATAATTTCTCCAGTTCTCACTCACATCATCAATTTCTCACTTTCTACTGGTGTCTTCCCCAAGTTATGGCTAAACGCTTTTGTCTTGCCCCTTGCTAAAGTACCAAATACATCGCTTCCTTCCCATTTTAGACCTATTTCTATACTGCTGTTTCTTTCCAAAGCACTTGAATCATTGGTACAAAAACAAGTCACCTCTTTCATTTCAAAATGCAACTTCCTTAGTACATATCAGTCTGGCTTCCGTCTTGGACACAGTACAACCACAGCATTACTTCAAGTTACAGAAGAGGGCATGGAGAGGTCATGTTTGACTGTTCTTGTCCTTATTGACTTTTCAAACGCATTCAATTGTGTCGATCACGACTTACTCCTTGGATTACTTTCGACTAAATTTCTCCTCGTCAGTACTGAACTGGTTTTCCTCTTATCTTCGCGGTCGCCAGCAGGCTGTTCGCTCTGGTCAGGATTTTTCCGACTGGTGCGATCTCTCTAGGTGTACCGCAAGGCGACATTCTTTCTCCTATCTTGTTTTCGGTGTTTATCAATCTTCTAACTACCCATCTTCAATGTTCTTACCACCTCTATGCTGACGATCTCAATTATACTCACAAGCGTCCTTGGCTGAAATTGATACTATTGCAGCTGTTAATCGTGACTTAAAACGTATTTCAGATTGGTCACAGCGCTATAGTATAACAGTAAATCTCAGTAAATGCCAGGCTATCGTCATTGGGAGTCGTCGATTGGTGTCACAACAACATATCTGAAATACCATCTATTCTACGAAAACTGCGTAATTCCCAGCTCTAATGTCAAGGATCTAGGTTTGATTATCGACCCGTCTCTCTTAGTTGGACATTACAGGTATCAGAGGTATGTCGTAAAGTCACAGGCATACTTCGTTCCATCTATCGCCTTAGGTTCTTTCTACCTCCTTCAACTAAACTTCTTCTCGTCCAATCTCTAAATCTTCCATTATTTGACTATGCCGATGTTTGTCTCACTAATATTTCTCAGAAGCTGCTAAACAGGTTGGATAGGTTACTTAACAACTGTATTCGATTCATCTTTGGCCTGCGAAAATATGATCACGTTTCAGAATTTCGCTCTCAGTTAAAGTGGTTGACTATACGCCAGCGCAGAGATTTCCGAATCTTGTACCCTGTTCTTAATGATTCTTCTTCACCCTTTATCTAAAGAAAGATTTCAATTTCGTACACTCTTCCCTCAACCTCCGTTCTCTTCACACAGTTGTACTGTCCTCTCTTCTTCCTGTTTCTCAAACCTGCCTGTCTCTCTCCTCTCCTGTGTGTGTTGAGTGTGTATATTTTATACCAATTTGTTATATATATGCTATAACTGCCTGCTCCTCTAACATTTCTGCCCAAAGTTTAGCTGGTAGAGAATGCCATATAGCATTAAGCTCGCCTTTTGTACACATATTTGGTGCAATAAAGAATAAATAAATAAATAAATAAATACTTCAGAGGTGGTCCCATATGAATTTGAAGAAAAATTCAAACCCTAAGGGTGAAAAAGTGGGTGATTAAGTTTTTAATGTTACTTTTTAGACGACATTCACATTCTAGTTGGTAACAAGGCTAGGTTGGTTGAGATTGTGTACTCTTTACACTTTTTTTATAGAATAAGGGTGTCAAACGAGCATACAATGTTGATTATGTGGCCCATAGACATCTACATTTGTACTCAATTAAGAATCAAAATTCAGATGCGATGTCACCTCTGAGGAGTGAGATGGAATGCCTCGTTTCCAGTAAAAATGGTCTCCGGTTCTCGACATTCACCATACGAAACACAGCAGCATTAAGTTGCTATTTTACACTGGTATTCTGTGAGAGCGTCGTATTTCCCCGGTCGAGCTGGCCCATTCGAGCTATAACCATAATATAGGTGCAGCGTGGCTCTACCACGTAAATCAAAAGTTTACTCAAAAATTAAACTTAATAAAAAGTAAAAACTTTAAAGTCGTTAAATGACTAAAAAGAATGCGGACATTGATAGTTATGGTTATATCCCGCATTTTTTAAAAATAAATTTAAATATTGAATTATTTTTAAATGATATGTGCATATATAAATATGATAAGGGTTAATTTTTATATTTTTTTAAATTTTTTACTCTCATATTTAACTAAATCTATAATATTATAAACTTGTGATTAGTTCTTAACAATACACGTACTATATTTTTTATTTTATACAAAGACATTAAAAAGAAAGGGAAAGGAAAGGAAAAGGACGAAAGTTTTCCACAAATTGGCGATATATTTAAGATGGGCCAGATTAAGAGAACCCTTAAGCGACGAACATGTAAACGAGACGAGAGAGGTGTGTCAGGGGTAGACAGAGACTTCCATTTGAAGTCCATAGTCTCTGTCTACCCCTCTGGGTAGCAGTCGTGAGTGTTTATGATTATTACACATAAAATTAATAGCTTAAATAGTAATAATAATAATTGTTTTTCGTGTTATATCATTCATCATAATTAGTTAAGCAATTTTTATGTTTAGATAAATCTACTTTATAATTATTACATATCTGTTTGGTACCCCAATGATAAATAAATTTCGACGACAGGCGGTACTTGCATAAAATATTTTTCCTTGTTATCGTTGAACCAATGTAATTATTTGTAATGTAAATAATTTCAGAATAGATAAATGAGTTTTGAATTTCGTTGCATCTGTGTACCCTAGCGTGTCAGCTTTATACTTGTATGTTCAAAGTTTTCTCTTTTCGGTAGCCTTTGCCGTAACTCTCAGGCAGTTCAACTTTTGCAGCAATAAATATTTACGATTACTTCTAAACTTCCCTTAAATAAGTTGATGGCTGCCACATGCGGTAAACAGATGTTGCTTGTGAATGCTGTTCTGTTCAGTTTTCTGTAGTTTATGTAATGGGTCTATATTTTTTTATGTTTTACAAAGTGTATCACAATATTTAAAACTGTAATAAAATGACAAAAAATACCTGTAGCTTTTTGCCGTTGCTCGGCTGACCAGAGATTTTAAAAATGATGTCTGACATACGAAATTTTAATTAGGTCTAAGAAATAAAGTAATATTTATTTATTTATTCTTTATTATACGTCTTGTACACATGACGCATTTGAAACATCACATGAATGTGATATAAATATTTCGTCTTCTGGTTCTTCTTTCACTTCAGTAGTATGATGCAAATTGAATTCTGCTACAACCTAACCTTATTAAATAGGCATTAAGTCCGCCATTTGTTATAATATAACAAATGGCGGACTTAATGCCTATTACTGACATTCTCAAATAATTACTTAAACTTATAAAACAATATGAACTAGTTTTCATATAAATATATCAATATCTACATAATTATAATAGATTATGTAAAAAAAAAACAATATGTATAGTATAACTAATATTGTATAAAATTAAATGTGATTAATTATAACAATTTTTTTTAAATTGAAGTAGCAAACGAACTTCCAATCCACTTAAGTGGCTACTGTAGCCCTTAAAAAAAGAAGACTACAGATGCGTTGTCAGCCCTGAGAACTAAGATGAATTGCCTCACAGCCATTTTATACTGGCTCTCTATCCGTTCAGATGCAGCAGTGTACGGCACTGCTGTTTGGTGGCAGGAATAGGTAAAATGGTGGTACCTACCCAGGTGGAAGCTAAGACAAAAAAGGAGTCCAACCATCTAGCAGTAACTTATTGAATGTTATTGGCTTGTGAATAGTGGTAATAGTGTAACACTCAAATACAGAGACATTATTTGTAATCTACAAGGGCGAGATGATGCAGCGTTAGAGAGCTGAGGTAATAGCTTTCTGTTCCGGATTCAAATCCAGTGACAGTTAAAGTTAAGTAGTAAAACAGTTATAGTCGCAAGTAGCTCAGAAGATGAGCGCGGTTGTCTGTCAATTAGATTTGTCTGTCAATCAGAGACCCGGGGCGTCAATGAAATTGTTATTGCAGTTTTAAGTGCTTATTTACCACATTCTCAGCGGCGAAGGAAAACATCGTGTCTTGTCTGAGATTAATAAATTTTCTAGGACATGTGAATTTCAATTTCAATTTCAATGATTCTTACAGTGGAAACGCTGACATAAATGAAAGAAGATATTATGTGCTCACCTATAGGATATATGTAGGCGTTTACTTTACTTTTATCACTTAGGGTATTTGTAACAAATAAGGTATCTCTAGAGTGCCTCTGAGTCTATTCTGTTATATCTTTATTAACGTACAAATCATTTTATTATTTTTAGAATAAAGATGACATACGAGCACACAGTCCCACTGATGGTAAATGGATTCTGTAGACCATAGACATCTACATCTATCCTCAGTTAAGAATTAAAATGCACATGCATTGTCCTCGTCGAGAACTAAGAAGAAATGGCTCATTTCCAGAAAAAAAGATCTTCGGTTCTCTGCACTCACGTTCACGTTGAACTATACGCAAGCCCTTAATGTATTTAGTATAATTTGCGGTCAGAGGCAAAAAACAATTGCTGCAAAATATTTGAATATTGCAAAAACCTATCGTAGTTTCACTTTCAATAACAGCACTTATCACTTATCCTTTATTCTTTTAACAGATAGGGATTTTAAGGGTCGACTAGCAAGGGGTTATTTGAAATCCTTCGCAAAACCGGAAACAATCCCGCGGGATAGGATTCCATACCTGCTCTGAGGGAAAGTTGCGGATTTTTCGTATTTCATTTTATATTTTCGTATTTGTTATATATTACTCAATTTTAATTACCAGAAAAAACAAAAAGTCTTTTATAGCATCACAATATGTGAAATCAGAAATTTTATTTTAAGTTCATTTGACGATGTTTTTCGCTTTGGTTTATTTTAACAAAGACATTTAAATATATTAAATCCCTTTGTATTTTAGAAATATAACTCAATTGCACACTGTACAAAAGAAATTTATTACTTTTACTAGATTCTCATTGCCCTAGATTACTACAAACATTCCACGTATTGTCAGTGAAATGCAACTGTTTGCGTATACTATTGCCCAATCTAGAAACATTTTAAATTGAATTTTTGGAATTTTATGAATAACTTTTTTTTTTGATATACTTAATAGTTATTTAATGATATTTTGTTACTTACACAATTTATAAAATAAATATATACTAGGATAATGAAACTAAAACTAAAAACCTTAAAAAAAATATATATTGTAATAACTAAAATATATTATTAAAAATAGTCCCTTTAGGCAAGGTTCCGAAGATACTGGCAGCGTTCCCCCTTTGAATAGCTATACTAATTCTTTGTCGAGGTTGGCTGCCAGCTCTTCGGTCTCCTGACGTCGACTAACTTTTTCTATTTCCTTAAAAAGCCTTATAGCGCTAGGACCCCACGGACCAGGGTCTCGACACCGAATGGGACAAAACATATTCGGAGCCTAGACCCTGTATTTGCATCTTTAGCTTTTCAGCCCTTCACAAGCCACACAGCTCTGTTGTTGGTTCCATGTAGATGGGAAGGGCAAGTGTGTCTGACAGGTTGCATCCCATACCAGCACCCAGCCCATCTTCCATGGAATCAAACTCATACCGTCCGGTCTCTTGCCATCGTCTCTGCAATACCAGACGGCTCAAGTAGACTTGGCGTTGACGGTGGCGAGACCAGCGTATGATATCGTTAAGTGCTGTCTCGAAGCGGCCTGCACTTTTGGCATGATAGTCCGTGATGTCCTAGCGTCGACGTCACTGCCACACGGACATTTATGAGGAACGCAGACCGGAACCCCAAGCCGTAGACAGGTTGCGATTCGGAGCGTGTCAGGCTCAAGAAATGTTCCTGTATTTGAAGGTACGCGTCAAGCCAGTAGCCGGCCTCATGCGTACCCACGGCCAAAAGCCTAGCACGCGCCGAACCTGTACTACAGCTCAAAGATTGTCATAAGTCAATTTGCAGTTTATGTCGTCCCAGCTCCTTTGTGAATTTGGAGAAACAGGAAAATTTTGACCTGGGCATGCAATTAGAAAGCGTTTCTAGCTTCTTCCAGGCCAGCAATCTCAAAGTTTGAAGGATGCCCTTAAAATTTTACTTATGAGTTTTCTGAACTATGGACAGAAGATAGAAAGGTTGGTAAAGACACTGGAAATTTGCGAATCCTAAACCACCATAACGGATGGGTAGGGATGCTTGGGTAAGATTGCTCGTTAAGGTGCATATGAATCGATTCTAAATTTATTTTGATTAAGTTGTCTACTTGTGTCAAGAGGTCTGGGTGATTCAAAGGCAGCAACGGAGCACATACGTAAATTTTGGGACGAGACAAAATTTTAGATGCAAAGTGCATAATGTGGACTAATTTCAAGGAGACGGTCAGCGGAATTTTGAAATTTAGTAATTGAATTATTAATATATTCAGAAATAGATTCATTAAAAATTGGAGAACCTAAAAGGTAAAGGAATTACTGTTAACTATTTTAATATTTGGAGCAAAATATTAAATTTTGTTTTACGTCATTTAAATTTAAGTTGCAGTTATTTATAAAAGTTCGCATTTGCTAAAATTAAGCTCCAAACCAATGGCTTCAAATTTATTTTGATTAAAAAGGTCCGAAAACACAGTATCCATATCACCTCCAAGTTCCGTCGTCCAAATACCAAACGTTGAATTTAGAATTTAAATTTTGATTATCGGATTTATAGCCAAACTAAAATTGCTGGCCAAGGGATCACCTTGTTGACAACCTACTTCGAGGACAGTTCATTAGAACGATATAACAATTTTGTCGGGTCTGCGTAACTGAGAAAAAGATAATTGTATATTTCGGTATATGTTGTTTTATTTCCGTCAGCAGGGTATCCCTATTTACCGAATTGAAAGTATTTTGACATCAATTTTGAGCAACACGTCAGGATGTCCGTAAGTTAGGAAGAGCGTAGGGCATGGACGGCTGCCTCACACCTCCTTTTACACAAAAGTCTAACTGTACGGGTTCAAATTCAATTTAATTTTGGTAAAATATGTCGAACAGCAATTTTGGAGGCCAGGCGTCGTAGTGTTGATCCAACAGCAATGGCCTCACCCTCCGTCCTTTTTGGTGAGGCAATGGTTCGCGCCGAAAAGAATGAACAATTTCTGGATTGACATTACCGGAATACATAAAGTTGATTAATTTAGTGATCAATTTACAAGTTGCTCGCCTGCATCACCCACAGAGTGCGATGTTAAGTCTTTCAGATGTTGGGGTGAGATTCCATCCAAACCTGCAGCCGAACCTGGTTTCCGGAACCTGTAACATCTTTTATGAATTTGAAGACATGCTTGCCCTGCTGTTGGTCGGTCGAGAAAATATGGGTTTAATGGAGCTGGAGATGTTTTGTAATGGCCCGAAGGGTGTCAGGGTATCTGGTGATAGCACGTCGTTGGAGAACAAAAGACGAGCAGCACCTTTGAGATCTCCGTCACAGATTTTGTTTTCGATGAGTTTGTTGCGATTACGAGGCATCATATTTGATTAGAGGTGCGGGAGAAGGTGAGGAGCTTACAACAGTTATTTTTAATCTTTTGAGTCAAAGATAAATTCAGTTCATCAGTTTTTATTATATGAGTGTGCTGTGAAAATAAAAATAGGTTCTGCCAGTCTTGAGTACAATGCTTATGTAACATTTCTGGATTAATTGTGACAAATGTGTAGCAATGGTTATTCAGGCTCCTCGAGGATTCTTTTAACTATCGGTATACTATTTTCAAATGGCTAAGATATGTGTGGAAAGGAGTTGCATCGTTGGCTACATAAGTAGGCACTCGAAATAATGGGATGGATGTCTAAGGTGAAATATTTTGGCTAATACATTTCCTGTGTGTTTTTATAGTGTGTATGTTGAGGCCTTTCAAAGATTTGAATGACTTGTTGCACTGTGTACATGTATGGGTCGCGTTCGACGTGCCATCACAGATTGGGTCTGGACTGCATTCACAACAGTTAAATACAATCACAAAAAGAATAACTTAAAACAAATTTAAAAACACAATAAGTAACTTAAAAAGTACACTGAAAATATAAAATAAGTCAAAGTCCAAATATCGTTAAGTAGGTGCGTCACAGGATGGTCTTGCAATTCGACGCTGCAGTGGAAGAGATCTAGCGACGCATTTCGTCGCTAGGACAACCGATGGCGGCTTTAGCAACCGTGTCTTGAGATTATCACACGCGGTTAAAATTTTAAAGACTGAACAGGCACTGAGCCTGCTTGTCACTTTGTCCAGACAGCAATATATAGTTCGGAAATCATTTGTTGCGAATTGTTTCGTTACATTTATCATAAGTCACCATCTTGAAATATTTTTATATATCGTAGTTGATTTGAGATTATAATATCTAAATTCAGATTATATACCACTGTTATATTATTTATATTTATGTCAATAATAAACGTTTTCCTTGTACACTAAAATTTTACAATTAAAATATATACTTATTTTTATTAAAATATTTAGACATAATAAATACAGTTCTCACCTGTCACCTTTATTTCTTTCTTTTTCAACTTATTTGTAATGTTTTTTCTTGTATAATCTATACATATAAAATGCTTTGTCATGCTACAAATCTTTACTTTTTTTCGATTTTTTTTGTGTAATTTTGGCTAGTGCTTGTGTAACCTGTTGTTTTTAATTCTTATGCTCCAACTCAGAAAAAATGTCACATTTATCCGAACCAGGATGAAAAATAATACTTGCAACAACTGTCTGTACTGAAAAAAAATGTACTACGCCAGTTTAGCAAGTAACCTTAAAAGTTGACGCATTTAATATGGATTCTAAAATGGTATAGCACTTGCTACATTATTTCTTAGATTACAGGGGAAAAAATTTTTCAAGAATCCCAGTTTTGATAAAATTCTTTTTATCTACTAAAATGATTTTAGTGTAATCAAAGCTTGCCTTGAGCGTAACTAATATTCCAGTTTTTGCTAGAGGAAGTGTCATTCCATGAAGTGTGAGTGAGACAGATAGTGACGCTTTCGATTCAGATGCTAATGGGTGAGTGAGGTAGATAGTAACGCTAATGTGTCAAATACCAAGAAAGTCATTTTATGAGGTGCGAGCGAGACAGATAGTGACGCCACTTTTTGAGTGTTGGAACACAAGAAAAGAAATAAAAATAAGGTTGTTTGTCAATCGATAAAAAAATGCATAAATTGATTAAAGTAAAATGCATAAGTTGATTAAGATTTTTCTTTCTTTTACATGCATTTAATGCGTTGAGAAGAATTCAATACTATAATTAGTAGATTTTGCAAAATATTGGAAAAATTACATCAAAATCACAACAAATTTCGTCAATTTAAAATATCTAAATTATGTTGCAGACTTCAGTCGCTTTTCACCAACACTACAATAATGGGAAAGTCAAATGTTCGGGCACCAACCTTCAACCAGTAGTGCGCTAGCACAGATAGCTGCTAATTTTATCTCCGACGATATTAATCGCCAGCGTAAATACTTCCGGACGGATCTGTGTTTTACATTGCGAAATTAAGTAACGCGGAGCACGTGCTCAGTGGCACGAACTCGGTGTGAACACATGCGCGCATAACTATCGTCGAGTTTAGTGTTTTCTTCCCAATATCTGAGCCGAGATTAGATTATTGTAGGTGGATACCGATAAGGTTGAAGGAGATATTGGTTTTAAACAACGTACTGTTCACTGATGAATGCTCATTTGTTAGAAAATTGAAATTAATCTCATAATAAACCGTTACACACCGTAATATACCGCTTTCCCCATAAATTGCCTCATAGCGGGATATTTAACATAGTTACCACGTTTGTAAGCGCATTGAAACCACAGTTTTTATTATAATTATTTATATTTTTAGTCGTTATTAGGATGACGCTGCTGCCTATCTTCTGATTTGTTTCCTCTGTCGCCTCTTACGATACCCACGGAATGATATGGGGTGGTGGATATTAGAACACCGCCACTACACGAACCACCTAGTTAATAGGCGTGAAAATAGTGTTTAGTAGTTAATGTTTTCTATTTTCTTG